>JAPYYW010001454.1:0-28908 GCA_030522545.1 Cremastinae sp. A BG-2022a
AGCAAGCGAATGATATTAAAATTTGGACACAAGACAAGTAATATATTAATCTCAATATACACCAAATTTCATCACAAAATCTTGGATAGCCAGAAATCAATGGATTACCTTAATAGCTGAATTTCAAGTATTTATCATTTTACTGGTAAAATAAGTAAAAACTATTCTGTCAAAGTATGTTCTATAATAACCTAGAGTCTTATGAGAAATCTTTAACATGCACTCTTTAATCGAAAAAAATATATATATTTAACGTTAATTTTAAAACAATCTAAAATATCTCATGCATTCGTTAGTGTGTAAGGTTTAATTATTTACCATCAAAATGTATGCATTGTCAACGAACTTTTGAGAGAATCACTTAGAGCGAATCCAAATCAAATTATAAATTAAAATAAAAATCACTTTTTAACTATTTGTATTATATCAATCTTTTACATTTTAAAATTATAGTATTGGGACTTTGAATAAGTTCATGCTTTTTTTTAGTTAAGGCTTTATTTACAGCACGTGGTAACAAATAACGTTGTTAATCCAAGTACTGTCCATCAGCATTTTAATTCCACGTTGGAAAAACGATTGTTTTTTGAGGCTAAGAATCGATTTAGTAGAAAAGATTTATTCAGACTTATTAAAAGTTAAAAATAAGCCAAACAGAGAGTATCTCATTTGACTAGAGTATACGTATTGCTAATACCTTCTTAAGTATATTATAGTTTATTAATTTGAATGTGAAAATTGAAAATCTTGTTTTAGGATAATATAAAAAAGAGGCGTTTCCAAATATATTTTCAGCAAAGTCCCCTTTCAAACGCTCTGATAACTGGCTGCGCGAGGGCAATATCCTCGGCAAGAGATTTCGGCTGGTCGGAGTAAAATGCTCAAGCTCCGTGTGAGATTGAAGTATACGTAACACGCGGAGGAGCGAGGAGGAGAGACGCTGAAGGGGAAATTCGGCCGCAAACGACCGCAATATGGAAACCGTATAACTGGCAATATCGGCATCGTTCTTACGGCGAAACCGCGGGCATTTTCGAGAATTCTCGTCACCGGTGGGAACGAGCGCCAGCTATTTGGCCCGATGAAATAAAGCCGGAGCGGGGAATGTTAAGACGGTCCAGATTTCAAGGCCAGAATTGCGAGGGAGGGCGACACGAACAACCTCGATTCCGAGAGCGAGCCGCGCTTGTCACTACTATCAGTTTATCAGATGCTGAAGAGCCGCGTAACAGCTGTTACCCCTCGAAGTATGGTAATTTTAGAGGCTCAGCCGAGCTAGAGCGAGAAAGCGGAAAAGCAGGAGAGGCTCGCGAGGGTTCGAACCGAGGGCGAGAGAGATTTGCAAGAGTATCTCGGATATATTTTCAGGCGGTTACGAGACTCGAGCGAGAAGAACGGAGCAAAATTGTTGGAAAAGAAAAGGAAAATTGGTATCTGCGGTCGGGGAGGGTTCCTCGCGAGAGCGCGCACCGAAATGAAACGAGCGAGAGAGATCGGAGCGGCGCGAAGGTGGCAGGGGGGAGTTTTGATCGACGCCACTCGCCAATATCTGTCAAACACATATTTTTGTTAGATTTATTTTGCCCCCGGAGACGCCGGATAAAGGTCCAATTTCATTTTCTCTCGCGCACACCACGATCCTCGATATATATACGCGCGCGCGCGCGCCCTATATACGCGAGGCATTTATTTCATCTGTCACTCTCTTTTCCTTTTAACGTAAAACGCGATAATCAACACATCGAGAGATCGCCCAACGAGCTTTATTTCTGTACCCGAGTGAAGAAACTCGACGTCGCTGACGCTCTCTTATCTCATCCGGAAGAGAGAAACACACGCCTCGCTCGCTCGCGAGTATAATGTTCATTATGACATTTTCCCGGATGTTGAGCTCTGCGCGACGAGAAACGCGCGGAAGAATTGTGCGAGACAACCGATTAATTTGCAAACGACGTAAGCAGCCTCTGGAGTTAAATGCGTGCGTTTGTCGCGAAGATTTGAGAGTAAATATACACCGGCATATTTTCTCTTATCGTATGTTTCTCTCACTCTGTTTTTTTTCTTTATTCTTCTCTTTTGAGAAAATGTTATCCTTAGAAAAGAGAAGATGGGCGCAATACGTTGCCGCACTTTCGCGGAGGCTCGCATTAATGAGAGTAGACGAGGCCCTTTTCACCGAGTGCAATCCACCGTGACGCGCTTCTCATTCGCTCCTCTTCCACGTGCCTCCGGCTGCGCACGACATTTGTTGGTTCTCAGCTTATGTTCGTTACGTGCACCCTCCGATGCGAACCCCCTTTGCGGCACATTCAACCCCCGTATGGACCACGGAGTATTTTTAATCAGCAATTACTTCAGACACAGTAATTAAATACATGTTTCCCTCATTTTTTTCTCATTACTTTAAGATTCGCGCGAATTTATCGTAACAAACTCCAATTAAAATTTTTTAAATCTAAAAATCATTGAACATAATAATATCGACAAAAAATTTTAACAATTTTTGGTTTAAAAAATGTATCCATAATGTTTTTATCGTTACATAAATTCTATAGCAATGAAGGAAAATATATCGACATAAAAATGTTAACAATTTATGGTTTAAAAAATGTATCCATAAAATTTCGTATTCACATATTTATGTACAGCTGGTGCTAACATTTTTTCTTGTTTGTTTGAGTACTTCCTCTATAAATAAACAGGGGTAGAAAAAATATTTCTCGATAGATATCGAGTGTTGAAAAGACTTTTTCTTTCCAATTTTTCGATACTCCGGGTCCCCCTTTGCAGAAAAAGCGTCCTGTAGATTGTTCAGGACGAAGGGTCCCTTTAGGAAATGGGAAATAATGGTGCATTAGTAATAACGCGCAGAAACTGAAAAGCGAGAGAGAGAGAGAGAGAAAAGGAAGGGAAAGTCGCGAGGCAGCTGCGGGACAGAAACCCAGGGCAACAGGATTGAACTGTTATTCGAGTACAGGCCACGATACGTATTTCATGCGTTTCGTATATACGTATTGCACGAATACACTCGTGGAACGTGGAAAAGCGAAAAAAGGTCCCTGTGCAACGTTGCTGGCGAGAGGATGCGATTCTCTCGCGTTGCGTTTCGGGCATTGTCATCGAGGCGTTAATTGTGCGGATTTGTCATCGTCCGCGCGGTAAGCCGACGTCTTCTCTCCTTTCTCCACGAGCGCTAGCTCTGTCCCTCTCTTTCGCTTTGTCAGGGTCGCCGTCATCCTCGGGGGGCTGCCTAAGGGCCAGAGGGAGAGAGAGGGGAGACTTTATTGGCATCGGAACGAATCGAGAGAGCGATTCTTTCCATTCAATAAAGCCCCATTATTAGTGAAGTATTCACTTTTGATTGAAAGATCAATGCGTATATTTGCGAGCGGATAATGCGTGCGGTAATTTTTCGGAGCAAAATACACGCGCTAGAGCTGAAAAATAACGATCCCTTTGTGTTCGCAAGGAATAACGAACGGTGGCGAAACGAATAAATTTCACGTATAACACAGATTCGGAAGAAAATATGCTCCGATGCGAGCGAAGTCGAATCGCGACTTATTTCGACGATGAGGCGATGACTCGATGAATATATACGGTCCATGACGAAGGGAATCGTCATTCCTGATGATTGCTCTTCGCTCTGCTATACACTCGTCTTTGCACGGAGCCTGGAGAAATCCTAGCAGAACTTATAATGACTCGACAGGCTACATTTTTGCGTCAGGAACGCTGAAAAATTACGAATTTTTTTTTCTCTCATTACGTCAGTCATCAAGATTCTTCGGGGTCTATCCGCAAAAAGATGGATTCTCCACTTTGTTTTCCTTATCCTTTTCTTGCGCATTGGGAAAAATCGTTTTTCCATTCCCTAGGATTTAATTGACTCAGTCCAGTCAGCGACCATTCCCGTAAAAGTTTCCGTCTCGAATTATGTTCCGGGACAGGACAATTTTAACGAGAGACAACGAGAAATAACGTTCTGGTCGCACTACAAATAACCCGAGCCCGTTGAACGCTCGGTTGGCTGCTTAAACGTCGTCGCGGCAAAAAAAGAGGAGAAAATTACGGACAAAAAGTTCCGGAGCTCGGGCAGCGTAAATCTCGATTTCTTCCCCCTTACCCTCTGGAATTCGAGTAACGAGACGAAACGTTACTTGACCCAAAAGAGAATCGTGAGAATTTACCTCGAATCTGTCTAAACGAGCAAACATCCACTATATATACATCAGAAACGCCGATCGTAAATATATTGTATATAGTAGTATACGCAAAAAATATTTAAAAAACAAAATAAAAATTTTCAGTGTGTTCCAAATTGAGTGCAATCTGCGATGAGCATAATATAAGACACGCCCTTGGATTATCTTTTATAGAAATTTAAACGACAAAACTACGTCACTCAAATTAACAACACGATTTAAATAAAATTCAAAAGAGTTGAACGGAAAGTCATAGTCGAAAACATGTTCAGCCATAACCGGCTAATGCATTGTCTATAACATAGTGATTTATACCCAGAGAATAAGCGAAACAACCGAGTCACCAATCTGTCCTCTCCCTTGCAAGGCGCTCCGCCCCCGCCACTTCCTTTCCCTTCGCGGTAGGCTCATCCCATTATGTTTTCACAAAACCGTACCTTTTGGTATACCCGAAAAAGCAAAAATTTTCCCCGTCCACGATTTTTCCGGTCTTTCCAACTCTTCCGGATTAAGTGGCAACGTTTCCGCGAGTCCTCTGCCTTTGTACCGGCCGCCAGCTAGAAACGCGCGGTGAAAAGCAGTCGCGACATACATACGTTCGCGCACCATGTACTTCTTAACGAGAACAGCGTCACTACTCTAATGTTACACATGGCCACACACGTTGATGCGTTCTCTGGTGCAAGACAGTATCTACCATCGAAACTGGAGTGCGCTTCGCTCTTCCGCTTCTTCTTCTTCCTCTTCTTTTTAACTCTCTTTCTCGCTCGCTCTCCGCATCTTTCTCGGCTGGAGCACACACACATATATATACAGCACTGCTTAAATTCTGTGATTGCTCGTGAGACACTTTGTATAAACAGAGGGGTAGACGAGTTTCTGCGGTTACGGAGAAGAGAGAAAAAGAAATGCTCGACCGCGAGGTTCTATATATCTGTATACGTGTCTATACGACTATACACATCGCGACCGCTTCCTCCTGCGTTTACTCATTACAGTAATGAGACGTGTGCGCATCAATTCGCATTAATATTCTAATGGACGGGGACGTATATATATATATATAGGTTAGAAGGCGACAGATGGGCGACGCGAGGCGAATAACAAGCCGCGCATCGTTGAGACACAGTCGTGAGAGGTTATTGTCATTTTTTCTAATTATAAGGAGTAATGCGGAATGATACTCGGGGCCCTAGGCAGGAAGAATGACTACTAAGCAAACGGTGAACTAATTATACTAACGGAAAACTAAGTGAGGATGAGTATAAAAAAGTGACCTAAAAATAGGAACAGCAGGATATATATATGTGTACATATGGGAAGTGTCGAGAAAACGGCTGGTGGTCTCTGATGAAAGTGGATCATATATATCAATGTAGGGAGAATGCAAGCCTAGGGAAGGAGAGAGAGAGGTGTAACGTCAAAACAGAGGAAAATGGAAGGCTCGGACACCGGTGAACGTGTGTCCAGCGGACGCGCAGTGGTAATTAATTACTGCCAACTCGCGACGTTGTATCCCCCCACGACTTTTGATTAAATGTGATGCCTTGCCGTTGACGTTCGCTCGCGTATCCGCACACATGGCCGTGTACGTACACGGGAGAAAGGATCAGGAGAGGGCCGTTGTTACAGGACGTCTCGTTATTAGCTAATTGCATGCGGATATTGCTCGGTGGTCGTTCTAATACGCGATGCGCGGGGGGCACCGCGCCGCGTGTATCAGAGAATGCGTAATAAACTTGCTGGGGCAACGCGACGAATATAACTCAACCCCTGGGCTGTGTACTCGGTATACCGAGCGTTTCCTGTGCAAAGTATCAGTATGGTTCGTTACGAATAACGGGGAGAGAGGAAATGGAAGCTGCAAATTGGAAATTGAAGGAACAAATGAAATGTGAAGGCGGTCCGGCGTCGATTCGCTGATTGTGCGGTCAATCGCGGCCGCCCGGCACAATCGATATCGGGCGCCGCGCCGCGTACCGATGCGCTCACGATAAATGCGATACGTCGGTGCGCGGATGGAGCTTTATTCCCGATATTATTTCACGGACGGATCGGCAGGTGGTTGCTCGAGAAAGCGAGCGATTCCCGAGGACCGGGGAAATTCGTCTAACGAGAGGAAAACGCTGGCTCGCCGCGATCCGAGCTAGCCGGATATGGGCGACACGATGGCTTAACGAGCGAGAGCCGCACGCACACACGCGGCATGAGACACTCGGGTCCCGCGCGGACGATAGCGCTTCGGACCACCAAGAGGGTCGCGGACGAGCCGGGCGATGAGCCGTGCGCGAACAACGCCAATCCGGGCGAGGCTTTTCGACCGTTAACGAAGTTAACCCACGGGAATCCTCGAGCATGCACAAACGCACACGTATACTGAATTTGGCGTCGAGTTCAATTCCCGCAAAACGCACACGTCATTCCGCATAATGACCGATTACCGGACCAAGTGCATCCGAGAGGAGACCCGGGAGGAGGGCACGTCATCGTCAGCGGCTCTCGCTGATGACGACGAACCTCTGCTGAAGAGAGAGAGAGAGAGTCTGGTGCCGTGGCAGCAGCCTGGTGTTGCACTCAACCGCATCGTATCGTTATTAAATTATACGCGGAGGCCATAAACCGAGAATGATCATTACACGCCCTCTGTTATCGAGTAAAGGGAGTTCTCATCGTCTTTCAATTCTTTCTCTCTTTCAGCGATCTTTTCCAAAACTTGGTTTATCTTTTGCTAGTGTTTTCTAAGGCCAATGTCCACCATAGGCCAATGACCAGTTTATAGGTTATTTTTGCTGTACTGTGGGCCAACTATGAGGTCAACTTCCAACTGGAAAAGTATTGCATTCGCTTGCATGTAGATCACAGTGTGTAGAATAATTAGTTTGCGCGTTGCCAACTATGGGCCAATTATTAAGGTCAACTTACAATTGGAAAAGTACCTAATTTGCCTGTGTATAGACCACAGTGTGTAAAATAATTAGTTTATGTGTTGCCAACTATGGGACAACTATAACTTGTCAACTTCCAACTGGAAAAGTACCTAATTCGCCTGCACATAAACCACAATGTATATGGAAGAAATAATTTGTCTTTGTTGATTAATATTGAAAAAAAAGACAAAAAAAAAGAAAAAGTAAAATAATCAACGCAAGAATTACACCAGGCAATTACATAACATACTATTCATTGACTGCCGGAAAGGTTTGCACGACTTTTTAACGTTTATATACATCGTAGAATTCTATTTTAGGATTGAAAAAGATTGCCTGCGTGAGATTTTGATTATCACTTTTTCCCTCGCAGCCGCCTTATTCTCATTTCTCGAACGGCTCGTTCGGTCCATCGCTCCTCGGCACACAATAAAAACCAACAAAACTCTTCCTCTCGCGCCTTTTTCGTTCTCTCTCGACACTGTTTCTCCCTAGTCTCGAGTACCGCTACCATCGCACCTTCCACCGCTCGGGTAAATATATTTTTCGCCTCGAGTGTGCATACACACAAAAACCGAATGTATACTCGGGCCAGGAGCAGGTTCTCTTTTTGGCAGCACCTGCTGCTCAAAAGTATTAGTCTTGCGCGTCTCTGGACCATGGCAACAGTCACGAACCATAAAACCAGCTAAAAATACGACAGACGACCAAATCTGTCTATCACTTTCCCAAAAAACATATATATAATGATACGAAAACATATTTCAATGCACGCGATATTGTTTCGAAATCTTGATTAAGAAAACAAATTACATTCGATAATTTATTCGATACGATAAAAATGAAAATAATTTAATTGAAAAACACAAACGAATGAAAAAAGTTTGTTGATTGCTTTTCTCGTTAATAAATTCGTTCTTCGGCGATAAGTAACAGACTTGGCATAATGTTAAATAATCCCTGATCTTATTCATTGATCACGCGAGTGGAAGCGAGAGAACGAGCAGTTTCATGAGAAAGCATATGACGCCAGGAATCAATTACAGCGATATTGAAACTTTCACCGCGTGGGCGAGCCGCGTAGAGCCTGTTTGTCCTGACCTCTTCTTCTCCGCTCTTTCTCTCCTCTCCGTTTCGCACCTCGCGCACACTTTTACGAGGCACAGACTCGCGTGTCCGGGCCTGAAAGAACCCGATACGCAAACAATATTTTTTGCGAGAGAGTAAATAAAAAAGTCGCGCGATGAGTAAAAAATAAACACGCAAATGTCAATATATATTCGTACTGTTATTTCAAGAATCGATTTAACTTTTTGTCAGATTTTTTTAACGTACGCTCGCAATAAAATAATAAATAAATCTTTGCGCGAGTTTAAGGAGAGTTAAATTCGAGACGCATTTCTTTTTCTCGTGAATTTTTGCGAATTCAATGACGTCGTTTGTCAATATTACAGAGAATACATGTACAATTATATATCACGAAGCTTATATATTTTGGGATGTGAAAGAAGCAACGGGTGGATGCGGGAAAATAGTGCGGTCGTCGTGGAAGCGAGAGGGCGGCCGAACGGAATAAACCAATTTTCCGAGCAATTTCTTATCGTCCCCGGCCGATCGTGCACCCGGCGAATTTTTTGGATGTGTGTCTACTTTTCGTACGGGGAGGGATGTCTCTATTCGGGTTCGCGGGGAGTGTATGGGTTCGCGATCGTGCAAGGAGCATCGGTCGAGCGGTAGCTCCGCGAGCCGGCACCCGAGGCGAAAGAGAGCTCCGCGGGCTAGGAGCTGAGATCCCGTTCGACCAGTCTCGCCAATATATACGAACACACCAGTCCCAGATATGAGACATTCCCAGCCACTCCGGCTATCAGATTTTTTTCGAGCACTATACCGAACGAATTTTTTCATGGAATATCGGCGGAAAAATTTCAATTCTCCAGCATTTTTCGAAAATATTTCCACAATGCCCTTTTGAAATGTTTCCAGAAAAACCAGCACAATCGAGCAAATTTTTCATTGAGGAATTATGAAACTTTTCTCCGAATGCTTTCTCGATCCGAGTTAATGCGGGAGGCCAGCCTTTACGTGTGGAGAAATGAAACGATTTCAAAAGCGTTTCCTTATAATTGGAGTGACGTCGCTTTACGTAATACTAAAATGAATATAGCGAATCCAATTTATTTTTCGTAATTTCGTGAAAAATCGTGAAAAAAGCGCCTTGCTTATTTTTATCTCGTGAGTGCATTAGCGCTTGTTTTGTGTCAGTGGATAAGTGGGTTACTAATATTTTTTATAGTTAACAAGTATTGCTTAACAAAGAGCCGATGTGTATATACCTTGTCGTAATTTATTTTTTAATTAAAACATACACGAATTTTAATGTTTGAAAAATAATTTTTTTTGTACACGCGTAAAATTTAGAAAATAAAAAGAGCGTAATTTGCTTTTTTTTCTCAGAACTTTTCGTTACGAGTGCCATATACTATAACCTCGGGCTATTTTATTTTATAGCGCACGTCGAGTCCCGAATGTGAAAGGAAAAAGGGAGAGCGAGGGATCTCCAGGTGTTTCGTCAAATAATCGAAGCCACCCTCCCGTCGCGGTATACACCTACGGAGCATTTCGAAATTTTCCCCAGCAGTAAAAATCCCCGAATGCGTAAGTATACGGCAATTTACATTTTTCATTATACAGTTATTTCCACATTCAGTTAACGTCGGTGAGAAATTATTTCGAGCCCCTCGTTCCTCCCACGAGCAAACGGGCTCAAATTTAAAAACACACACGGACTTGATAAATATTTATGCGTCTCTCGCTTTATCTCTCGACGACGATCATCGTTGAATCATTGACAATATGTAAAATGTAACAGCGAATAAAACACAGTTTGGTCTAAAATTTGATGTAAGACGCACAAATGAGAGAATAAAGAAAAAATGCTCAACCTTGCGGTTCTCGTAGACGAGGCGAAGCGAGAACAGGAAATTCGTGTTCGCTGGCCGGAGGAGTTGAAGAACGCAGAACGAGGCCGAGTATCGGATTACACTAGACGATGTGCGTACGCGTATGAATGTATTTCGAGATTTGTGCGTACAATCGGAGGTTGTGTGTGAGTGCGAGAGGAATGGGACTTCCACTTGGTTGCATCTCAATGGCTCGTTGATGGGTCGGAGGGCCTCGAGGCCCCGTCCTCTCTGGGCCACGATGGAAAACCAACAAAGCTCTCTCTCTCTCTCTTTTTCTTCCTCCATGTGTTTTTTTTTCGTTCTCTCTCTTTTTTTCTCACAATAGGGACCCCATAACCTCGCAACCTCTTTCCAGTAGTCGAGCCAGAGAGAAACTGGATGTAGCCAAGTATAATACGAGCCGCGCTTGATAAACTCAGCAGACGTGCACGAGAGTCCCTGTTACGAGAATAATATCCTCTGGGTCTGGCCAGCTTTGTATCTTCGAACACACGTTCAATGGGCGTCCGCGGTAACCATCAGGTATGCGATGTTTACTTCGAGGGTAGTTTTAGCAATCTCTGCGTTCATGTATATAAGGCCTTAAAAAAAACTTTTAACCCAGCAGTCCTTCCCTTGAGAATGAAATTCACCTCGAATATATATACGTGAGTACAATATTTTTTTAAAAAATTCGACCAAAAACACAATAACGATATTAATTGATTCCGTTATTTATTTATATAGTTGAAAAATAAATAGACGAGTATTCATGTTTGCATAGAATAAAAATGAGAGCCTTTTTCTCCAATTGTGGAATTTCATGGCGAAAACTTGATGCACTTTTGTACATACGAAACAGTGTAACTCCGGAACGAAGCGCCGAGCTGGCGAACATTAATCAAATCTGTTCTCCGGGGATTTATGCGAACAGGAATCGTTGGAGCATCGATAGCTCGTTACAAAATATACCGTAGTAATTGAAATTAAAAGCGGAAAAAATGCGAGTGAAGTGAAAATATTGGTAACGGTCCGGGGGCTCTTGAGAACGCTCGGCGAGATGACTGGGCGAAATATAACGTGTTGTGAGGCAGAAGGCGCAGACCGGAGCGGTATTTCCATGTTTTATTCACAAAGCGCGTGCTCTCTTCAGACCCGGTAAGAAAATGACAGGGCCTGGGAATGATAGAGAAATATCCTGAATTAAGGCCGCCGCGCGACAGTTGATGGCCGCTCGAATTAGCGTGCGTCCTTCCCCGCCGTCTCGAGGGTAAGAGCGATGATAATGAATGAAACGTTATTCTCATAATGACGATGACGATAATGGAAAGGATCGGTGTCTTCTTCCTAATTCAAGGTTCGTTGAAACGACTTTCCTCAACAGGTGCAGAAACGATTAACTCGAGTCAACGTCACGCTAAACTCGATCCTCCGACGCTGCTTTCTTTATCTTTCATCCTTTATCTCACTTTGTTCTCTTCCTCTTTCCTCCCTCCCTACCTCCTTCTTTCTCGTTCCTTCATCTTTTTGCCTCCATACGAACGACATTCGACAATAAGAGACACGACAGACGCTCCACGCCGTATCTCATTTTTCTCTCACACTGTAATTATTATTATTTTTATTTTTTGTTCCATACGTTTGACTCGTCAGTCAAATTTTTTTGCGCTCTCGGAACTCGCTTCGCTATTATGCTGATAAATTACAGTTTTCGTTTCACGTAACACGTTCATTCAAGGTTTCTTATTTGGACAACTTGGATGATGATGATAATACCGACGAGAATAATAATAATAATAATGACGAGTTTCATGGAATTTGAATATCATTCAAGAAAAGAGGCGAACGTGTGTTCGTTGCGCAAGTGTTCAACGTCGGCCTTGGAGCCGGACTGCTTGAATGTAAATTATTTAATTACGAGTTTTACGTGTGGGACGATTATGTCGAAAATAACGCGTTGGTTTTCAACGAAGACTGTCTCAATAAGGTCCACCGTTTGTTCATAAAAGTCTCGGGGAAAATATTCTGCTCGGATACCAAGTGTCACGGGTCAGAGGTCCGAAGTCTCCGTGCCTGGCCATCTTGAGTATGCACGCGGCAAACTTGTATAAAAGCCACGAAAGAGCTCTTATACCTATATATGTGTCAAATTTTAATGGTATTACAGCCTTGTTGCTCGGGCCGTACGTACAGGACAACACGAAAAGGATACTTCTAATTGCGAGGTTTTTCGAACAATCAATAAACGATACCAAAATCATTGTCACGTGTGTTTTTAAATAAAATTTTTCTTTATAGGGAATATCCTTTTAAATCTTGTGCCAATAATAAAATCTGTTTGACCTTAAAAAACGAATTTTATACATTACTTGATATCAGATAAGTTGTTTTCCATTATATATTTTACTGATTACATTTACGATATATAAAAATTTCACGTTTTAAACATTTTTTAATAATTTTTTTACTTAAATATACATATATAAAATATCTATCAACTTATCCAAATGGAGTGTCGATACTCCAAATAATACAAATAATGTATCTCAAACGTTCAATATCGTTAAATTTTTACCAATTCACTCAAGATAACATTTACAACATTATTTGCAAATGAAAAAAAAATAACTTCTGTCACAGATAGATTTACAGTTGTACTACCTTAATGCAAAGATCCGCAAGTTTTCTTTACGAGCTCAGCAATCGGAAATGCAGCTTTAGTTGCGACTATTCACGAACCTCCAACAATAGTTTAAATGGAAACGAAATAAATCACAGAGTACACGAAGATTACCCATGTAACAGGAAACGCGCTCAAGCGGTCTTTTCGGTCTATCTCTCTTTTCGCAGTGAGTTTAATAAACGTATGCTCGAGGAACGCCTTCATCCCGTCGTTTGTGAACCGCGAAGGAGGGAGGGAGCGAAATCTTTCAGAAGGTGGATTTAGTCGAGGAGAAATGCGAGAAAGAGAGAGAGAGAGAGACGGAGGCAGAAAAGAAGCGAGACGAAGAAAAAAAAGCTGAGAAAATAAAAAACGAAACTACATCAGGGAAAGAGAGAGAGAGAGAGAATGTAAAAGAGAAGAATAAAGAAGAGAATAATCGGAGCGAGAAAAAGGAAGCGAGAAGGCGAAAGGAAGGAAAAAAAGCATCGCGAGGCAAGTAGAAAACGAGAGTGCTGCCGGTGGTGGTTGAGACGCGGTATATACGCGAACGGAGGAGCGAGTCGTGAGGGAGGAGGGATGAGGGAGCAAGGGGCGCAGAGATTGCCGAGGTTCGCCAAGGCGACGAGAGGGTGTAAGGAGATATACGTACAGGGTTAAGACGTTGGCTCCGCCAACAGGTGCCGGGACCGCCACCCATCCCTTGGCCCATCGAGCGCTATAGCGCCGCGCACTATTACCGCTACAACTACCCCTCGGTCTCGCTTGTTCGCATCGTGTGCTCCGCGGAGTTTCCGAGCTTTCTCAGGCGGTGCGCGTGCCCATCTCTCTCTCTCTCACTCTCTTTCTCTCGTGCCCATTCAAGGCTTGGAAGCAGCGAGCGATAACCCGCGGCGACACCCGATAAAAGCGAGTCTCTGCCGCGTCTGAATCGGGGGATGAGACGCGACGAGGGAGAAAGAGAAAGAGAACGATCTGTGGATAAAGAATGAAGGGAGATCTGTATATATATATATATAGTATATATAGGGAATCGAGGAAGAGCTTCAGCGAGAGAGACGGGTGTATGTGTATATAGAAATAAGAGGGAGGTGTACGTAAATATAGTTTGAGGGCGAGAGAGATGTGTAGGATGAAAAGCGAAACAACGGTTAGGATTATTATCACGGCGGAGTGTACAGCTCGGCTCACCTTCCCGCAGCGTCGTCCTGGGCGAGCGACGATCGTTTTCACAACCCCCTGTCTCTCTTGTGATCTTTGCGTTTTTTTTTACGAAGCTTGTCCTCTTCGTTCCTCGATTCTCCCTTTTTCCGCATCTCAGATCCGTTTACTCTCTCCTTCACTCTCGCGCTTCCCTCCGGGGGATTACAACCGTCGCTGCGTCGCTGGGTAAGTGGAACGCGAGAGAGCACACAATACCCCGGATTCCGCAAATTCAATCCGGGAATTAATTCGCTTCGAGTAAGTTCTATAAACTAATCGCTGGAAATTCGATTCCGCACGGGACATATCCTTCGTTCTTTCTTTTTTCTTTTTTTTTTAGATCGAGTTAACAATGTTGAGGGATCCGGCTGGGGTGCTTTTTTCTTTATTGCGAGATTCAAAAGACGTGGCCAACGTCGGAACGCTAATGACGACAATTTTCACGGTGGTACGATAAAAGGTCTCTCGTCTCGCCGAGCGCCATGGTGACCGCAAGGGAAGAAGGACAATAGAGAGAAGAGAAGAGGGAGAGACAGAGAGACGCGAGAGAATGTGAGCATCGCTTTCTACGAGAACAGAAAAGATGGAGAGAGAGCTAATAAAAGGGATCAAATAAAAAAGAGGGAGAGACGATCGGACACGTTCGAAGGAACGTGAAGAGACAAGCGAGATGAAAAAAGGGGGTGAGAGCGAAAGAGGCGTCAAAGAGGAAGTCAAGAGGAGATAGAGCGAGACGGGGATAGAGTTTGCTGAAGGGGTGGTCCCGTTAATAAGCATAATTAGGTAGAAATTGAATGCCTTTCGAATACCGATTATTACTGGCAGCCCCCCCACCCCCTCCTCTCTCTCTCTTTTCTTTTGATATTCTGTTATTTGCCGCGCTCACCCATCTCACCGACGAATTCGAAGGAATAAGGGCTACGTGCGTCCAGTACAGAACCCCGAATTGCCCTTCCTTCCTCGAAATAACGATCCTCTCTCCTTCTTCCTTCGCGTATCGTCCTCCTTGTTATTCGAGATAGAATACGACTCTCGATTCCAAGTCCATCCGCAATATAATATCGCTTCTCAAACTGGTTCCCTCGCCCATTTTTTGCCAATTATCCTCGAGATTGTTTGTTAATTCGAATCTCAAAAATCACGTAGCGATCGATTCAAAAATTGTAACGAAAAAAAAAATTGAGTTTCGCAGATGTATAGATACCCAGGCGTACCATTCTTTTTCCTTTTCGAGGCTCCTTCGAATTCCTGCGAGAATTCCAACCAAGGAGAGACACGCGACCTCGCGATAACCCCGCAGATCAAAAGTTGAATCCAAAGCTTCGGAGAGGGCCCAGTGAACACCGTGTTAAATATTTCGCATATCGGGATAAAATGGATTCGTGTTTCTCTCGACCTTACCACGAGTTGTAATGACCTCTGAAGTCACTCGGTGAACTTTTCTTTGAAAAAACTTATGAAAATATCAGTTTTTTGGCTTTCACAACAAGAATTCATGAATTTCGTCTCAAATAATTAACATTTTCGTTATCAGCGGAAAATTTCCGATCGAATAGACTCTTAAAACCGAAAAAAAATAAACACTTGGTTTGGTGGATCCATGAAAATTTCAAGTAGCGATATCTTTTCTTTTTCTTGACCAAATCAACTTTATTAAGGGTGATTTTTAAAGATTTTTGCATAATGAAGCGAATGGCGCAAGAGTCAAGTTATTACATCAATTTTTTAAAAAGTTATGACGCTTTGAAGATTTTTGAAAAAGTGGAAAGGGGTATACATACCTTCAAAAATTTACAAAAAATTAAAAAAAAAAATTTCTCCACTTTAAGGCCTTATTCGATCGCAAATTTCCCGTAGATGACGAAAATGCTACTTATTTGAGGTGAAATTAAAGAATTCATATTGAAAAATTCGAAAATCTGATCAAAAAGTCAGTTTTTTGGCTCATTCAATATGAATTTTTGGATTTCGTCCCGAATAATTATCATTTTCGTTATCTACGGAAAATTTCCGATCGAATAGGCTCTTAAAATCGAAAAAAAACACTTGGTTTGGTTGACCCATGAAAATTTCAACTAGCGATATCTTTTCTTTCTCTTGACTAAATCTTGACCTTCAAAAATTCGCAAAAAATGAAAAATGTGTTTTTCTCCATTTAAAAGCCTTATATTCGATCGCAAATTTCCCGTAGATGACGAAAATGCTACTTATTTGGGGCGCAATCCAAGAATCTTTAATTTATTCAATATCTTTTACTGAATGGTTAAAAATAAACATTTGAAAAAAATATATATAACGAATAAATTAGTTTTCGAACGTGTGAGATGGGTGATAAGATTTGACAAGAGAGCGGGTCTGGAGTTCTCCTTTATGGAGAGAAATTCAGCGGTCGAGAGCCAAAGTGCTCAGACTCGGTGTGTCTCTCGGTTGCCGGGGCCGGAAGGGGGTGGCAGAATTTTCTCGCCAACGGGAAAATGCGGGAATGGACGAATCCAAATTGAAATGTAATGTACACCAGGCGCCTCACACTCTCATCCATCAATCTCGGTGTTCTCCGCTCTTTCATTCCCCGGCATGCCGGAGCACACTTTCCCACTCGATCTATTTTGCCTCTCGCTGTTTTGTTCATCCCTTTCCAAACCGGGAAGAAAGAGCGAGACGGGGCGAGTGAGTGCATGGAAGGAGAAAATAAGAGAAAGACCGAAAATGCTTCACGACTAAAATTTTCTCTCTCTCCCTTCTCCCGTTTCGTTGCGTCGTTCTCCAGGATCGTTCGGGAAGCTGGAGATGCTTTCCAGCGCGGAGTCTCTTTCTCGGCATTAGAAGTGGAAAGAGGACTAATATATAGCGCCGGGTGAAAGGGGTGAGAGATAGACGCTCGCGCGGACTTTTCGCATCGGGTCCTGATGCTGGTATTCGTTCCCCTCTGCGAGGGGCGAGAATATTCCACGAAGGGGCATGCGGGTAGGGGTAAGTGTACGTGATTTACTGCTTCGGGCTTAATGGAGGCTGTTTACTGCTAATTAAAACCAAACCCATTTAATGCAGAAGCCTGTTTGGGAAACGGGGTCTTATAGGACCTCTCTTCGGCTTTATTCTATATACGCTTTTTTTACTTTGTGTGTGCACGACTTTCAATGAACGCAGGAGCAGGGCACTCGCTTTATTTTTTACGAAACTAATATCGTCAAATTTTCAAGGAAAATTGACTGAACTTTTTTTTTCAAACTGGCAATAATAAATCATTATAAAGCGAGTTTCACCATGGAAAAAATGGTGAGTGAGCGCTTCGTCCGCATCTGCGACTCGTTAGTACATTTTCGAGAGTGAATTTTCGTTCGCTCTTTTTATAATTAAATTACTCTCGTAAGTGACACGCTGACGGATGCCAATTAAGGGCTACTTTTTTCCTGGGAGCCCTCAAAGTTTCCTCTTCGATCATACGAATGCGAGAGTAAAAAAAAAAAGTTTGTGAAAACTTGCGAAAGGATGGGGAAGAGGTCGGAGAGCAAAATGGTCGGGAGCCTCGAAGGCTAAAATGGGCCACAAAAATTGGCAGGATGTGTCAGTGTCGTTGACCGATAACGCTCCCGTTGACGAATGCATAAAGTTACAGATACGAGAAGCGCCGCGCCGCGAGAGAGGGAATGGGAGAAGGAGAAAAAAAAATTGGGGAATAAATTCGGAGGTTTTGTTTTCGGGCTCAGCTGACGATTCGCGAGAGTGACATTTACGAGGACTGCGATACGACTCTTTTACTATCATCGGTATAAAAACCGAGTTGTATTTTCGGACGAGAGCAGAGAGGGAGAAGATAATACATCTGGTTACATCGTACGCACATAAAGGAAATATACACTATATTTTTTAGCGTTTTTTAGCCCTATATACTCCACGTGGAAGGGAGGAAGGCGAGGGGGAAGAAAAAGTTTTTGTTTATAATCCCAGAGTGCACGAAGGGAAACGGCTTAAAAAGTTATACTTTCATCGAATCCACATCAGGAAGTCCATATAGACGTTTCGCGCACATTCAAACGTGTCCTGCGTATACGTCGACTGGATTCGAGCCTTTGCGGAGCGTGTCGCTCCCGGAGCTATACACAGACGCTGGGAAATGGAGCTTTTGTACGAAAGTACTCCATATCACTTTATTTAAGATTTACCCTTCGCTCGCTCCCTTTCAACCTCCAACAAGACTCGTCCATTTCGCCTTTACTCCTACATTCTCGTTCCTACACTCTCACTCTTTTTTTTCGCGCAAGAGTTTCCTTTTTTCTCTCCAAACGTCAGTTTTTCTCACTCTTGCGCCAGCTACTTCGATTTCCAACCCTCCTTCAGGCTCCGCCACACGCTCGGGGCCTCTCTCAATTTAATGAATTTTTCCGATTTCTCAGACACTTGTTACTATCGGCCTATATTTTCAACAATATCTTATATTTTTTTATTTTTTTTAAACAACGTTAATTAACACTACCATTGAAATTATGTGGCTCCGAAAAAAAAATTTTTCTAGTTTTTTACTCGTCTATTTTCAGTGACGTTAAAAACAACGTCATCAATATTATAGTGGATAATAGCAAAATAATAAGGGAGCGTTTTAAAAATGTCTACACGTGGCAGTTTAGAGAAGAAAAAAGGTGTCGAATTGGTGAGGCTTGGACGAAATACGATTGATTTTAGTATTCATTAATTTAGCTTTATTTTAAAAAGTGTCTCTCGCTAGTGATTAATAGTACGAGAGCTAACGAACTTGTTATTTCGGTAATTGGATCACTTAACACGATCAAGGAGCGAGAGTGGAGGAATCGACGCGAGGGCAGAGAAAGAAAGAGAGAGGGAGAGAAAGCGTGTGGAAGGCGAAAGCCAGCGCGAATTTCTTAAAGAGGATGAGTCGGATGGCTTTTGCCGCGAGTCGGAGAAGGACGGAAGATCCGGGATGGGATGAGAGGCCCGGAAGGTCTCTTGTCCGTGCACAGTGGTGTTGGAACGTCCGTGACAAAGAAGAGTCACACCGAGACTCGCGAGCAGAGTGCGATACGACCTTTCGCAGGTTATTCCACCTCCTTCTCGCTTTCCCCTATCCCCATCCCCCCCCTCTCTCTCTCTCTCTCTCTCTTCTCTCCTTACCGTCGCGTGTAAAACCCGAGCTAGATTCTACCAAGAGCGGTAGCAGCACGTTTTATCGACCCTGACCTCGAGAGAGAGAAAATTCAACGGGATTAAACGCCGTGCACTCTCCCGGACTCCTTCGCCTCCTCGCCGCCTCATCTCCTCGTTTCTTACACCGAACGACCTCGTTCGCTATTACTTTACTGTGCCAATAACTCCCGATCGCCCCGGATCCTACGAAACCCTGTCCCAGTCTCGAATTCATCAGCTCTTCATCGATAATTTACAATGAAAAAAAGTTTACGGCTCTTTTAATCATATTATACTTATTGAAAGAACAAACTTCGTCTCCGATCAATCGATTTATTTTTCTTCATTGATCGAGTATATACAGGAGGAACTTTTATTAATATTATATAGACTTTCGATAATGTTGTACGTTATTCTAAATTGTGTAATAAATTGTATATATTTTCGAACACTGCTGGAAATGAATAATCCGGCAATAATATATAACGAAGCCATTGCGAGAGTATACGAAGGGAAAGCGGAATTCATTATAGAATCTTCCTCTCGAGTCTCTTTCGGCTCATTTTTCGTTGAATGATGGACACTATCAATGGTGAATTAGAAGGGTCTGGGACGTGCACGTGCGTCAACGGCGTCGATTCATCTGCGTGTGTAAGCTCGTAAAACGAGCGAGACAGAAAAAAAATAGATAGAGGAAAATATCCACACGGCTTCGTCACTTCATCGCTCCTCGTTGTGTGAGCTCGTAAAAAGAGAGAGCAAGAGAGAGAGACGAAGATACGCCGACATTTGTCAATTCGTTTCTCGTTGCCCTGCGGATTCTCTTTGCTCCCCTGTGGAAAAATTCGAGGGAGAAGAACGTCGAAAAGTCTCTATCCTCGATATACATATGTGTGTGTGTTACTCTCTGTCTCTCTCGCGAGCAGGCAACAAAATTTCTCGGCTCGGTTTCGTGATTTCTCCTCGTGGGCTCGTCTCTCGCGTTCTCGGTCGCTCTCACGGGCCGCAGGAAAAGGGTTCTCGGGAGAGATCCGCCATATAAACCGGTCGGTCGGGTTGCTCGCATCCCCACCACAGCGTAAGGCCACCTGCTCGCCTAGTGAGGCCCTTCGGCGGGGGCCTCGACGACAACGACGCCAGCGCGCAAAACGCTATTAAATTTATTCGAAACTCATCGCCGCGCCTTTATAAACGTCCAGAGTACGCGCAACTTGTCCCCATAAGATGTATGTTCGCGCCCCTATACGCACCATTCGCTATTTCGCTGCAAAAATATAAGCGGACGAACATCCCGTGATTACTGTACAGTCGCACGTTTCGATATGCCGCGGACCGAGAATTTTTACGACGAGATTCCCACCTGGCGAGTGTGAAAATTCAGACTGCGGAAAAATTCTTTCAATATATGCGAAATATAGGTAATAAAAAAATGTTTCATTAAAAAGCTCTCGAAGGCAACATATTTTTCAGATAAGGTAAATGTCCCAATAGTTGGACAGCTAAGGGTTTTCTCACTTTATCTTTATTTAAAAAATATTCAAACGAAAAAAATTCATATCTAAACTATTGTCTAATATTTTAGTGATTCAAAACTCATTTTATGTATTAATTTTAGACGATATTTCTAATAAATAAATACTTGAACGTTTGAATATGTAGGATGTCCCAATAGTTGGACGGAAAATTGACCCTATCTCTAGGGTTCAGCAAGTTTGTTCCAATAAATTAAAGTTATGAAAAATAAACCTCTTTGTGTATGAAAAATAATCCATACGATTTTATTGAGAAAAAAATGTTAAAAATAATATAGCAAAAATTGTCCAACTATGGGGACATGCCCATCTATTGGGACGTTTACCTTATTTAAAAAAAACAATGTATGAGAAATACAAGGAATTAGGTAAACGTCCCAATAGTTGAACATCTATAAGAGTCCTTTTAAGTTTTTTAAAAATATATTTAAAGAAAAAAAATCTCTACTTTGGATTTACATATAAATTATTGAACAACGAAATCAAGTTTTTTTCCTAATATTTAAAATACTTGTCTCAATAACTGAATGCTCAAAAAGTATAGTATAAAAAGTATCTTTCAATTTTTGAGACATATATGTATGTTAAACTATTGGTTATCCTTATGATCATTTTAAGAAATTGATAAATAAATGTGAAAGATGCCAAAAAGTAAACAATATGTTGTAATTTGAAAAAAATGAACAAAAAATAGTATACGCATTTAGTGTGCAAACTGACAGATGACATATTTAAAAATTGGACAAATATGAATGAAAAATTGAAGAGAATCGTTTAGCAGAGTAGGTCATCTCGGAGTCATATGGGCCGAAAGAAGGGGTTTTCAGGTCAGTTCATATTCTCACGGGAAATACGTTCGCTGGAGCAGGGTCAGGAAAGCTTCAAGCGAGATTGCCACATTGTGAAGGAATTATATAGATTTTTCGTGCGTTTAAAAAAAAATAGCAAAGTGTGTATAGCGCACAATACCGATGATTCGTGAAAGGATTCACGCTCTAATTACAAATATTATTAATCTTTAATTATAATTAATTACGAGGAGAAAGAAAACGTTGGAGCGACGGTGGACTAATTGGCACTGATTTATGGGTTTAATTAAAACGAGGCGCCGGGGAGTTGGAGTGTCTTACACAAGGACGACACGGATTTTAACAACACCTTTTCTTATTCCCATTATTATTCCTGCTCGCTTTTTTTTCTTTATCCTCTTTTTAATACCCTTCGGTTGTAGGAGAGGGCGCATAGTCTTCTCGAGATATTGGACATGGAAGACGCGACGGGGGGAAAAACTTTTCATCTCCTCGAGCTCTTTCCCCCGAACTGCGAAAAAGTTAAGCTCCGGGGTGAAATTTTAAGAGAGACCGCGCCGGGCAAGAAAACAATCGTACGGGGCTCGGTAGCGAATGAAATTTATTGAAAAATATAAAACGGGTGGGCGAGAGGATCGCGTGAGTCTCGGCGGAACGAGAACAGGTTCGCCCTCCTGGACTCCTATTTGTTTCCTTCGATTGCGTCGCGTCTGGCGGTTGGCCGGACTAAGATTTAGAGTTTATTTCCTAGCCACGGGTTCGCGAGGAAACGCCGCGCGAATTACACGGGCGGTCAGTAATTGGCCCAGGCGAAGCAGATTCTCCCGGCGTGCCAATAACCGGGCCATCGCCGAAGAGCTTCTCCGCCGCGCCGGACACTACTCTCTCCACGCGGCGGATTAAAGACAAATGGGCGTATCTTCGGAGCTCGTAAAGATAAGAACGTTCATTCGTAAGCCGGGTAAAAATGGGCTCTCGGGCTCCCCTCAGCCCTTCCGTCCTACTCCCTTCCACACTCTCTGACACTGAAGTCTTTGTACGCCGGGCTAACGACGGCCGGGGCAACGTACCCGCGTTGAATTCGTTAACGAAGTGATTTACAGTTCACTTCCGGTTTCGACGAAAACACACAAAAGAGGCCACACGAGCGCAGAAAAACGTCCGTCAAGACGCGATTATTCCTCGAATATATTCCGCACGGTCGTTACCGACTTTCTTCAAGAAATATCTTTATTCCTTTTGCTCTTATATAAACTATAATGTTCAATGCTGCTTCTCAATACTGCATATATTAATAAAATCTTCATAAGGGATTTTTTTCTTGCAATTTTACCGAAACGACCGCGATGAAAGGAACATTAAAATTTTTCCTGAAAATTCTCGAGAGCCGAATATCCGCATTCCAGGATTATCATCGCATCTATCCGAGCACGCGTAAATATAAAAAATTATTGACTTTTCCAATGCGAGCCTCGAGATAAGAGGTGAAATAGATATAATGGCGACGTTTGTATATACGCGCGTGAACTATGTCTTCGCGAAATATAACAGCGGTTGGATATGCGTCGTGTTCCTCTCGCGATAAGATAACGCCAAAGTTGTTTCGGTTTATCGGATAATAATTCCCGTCGTTCCGAACTCTTGTTATTTTATAGAAATCATGCGAGTGTGTATGCGGTGAGTCGAAAGGCTCCTCGAAAAATCTCGAGAAGATTAAAAAAAAAGGAAGCAATAATAATTTTTGATCAATTATATCGGCGAAGCGTGTAATTTTCAATCAGAGAGATCAATCGAGCAACGAATCGACTTTCCCGTATCGCTCATTGGCTTGCGAAAATTCACGTTTTGTTTACAGTGATAAAGACTCGCGAGTCATCGCCTGCGAAGCGACGTGGTTGATTCAATCTCTCTTTCGAGCACGCATCGCGACGAATCGATTCGACGCGGGCTTTTGGGGTTCAAGGCTCGCGTACGAATTACCATGGGCCAAAATTAACTCAACGCGAGCCCCTCCTTTTTTTTTCCTCGTCCCGTTTTTCTTTTTTTCTCTCGCTATTTTTTCGTCGCTTCTTCTCTCGAGTTCGTCTCTCTCGCTCACGCGTGTCTTTTTGCCCATTTTTAGGTAACAAAGTACAAGAAGAGAGAGAGAGAGAGCACGCGCGCGAGTCTCGCTCTCGTAATAGCATTTTTATACGCGAATAATGGAGTCTAAAGACACGCTGCAATGTAGCACAAAGCACGACTGTGTGTGCTGATATATATACGGAGACCCCGTGGGCTCTTCTCCTCTTTTTGTGCCTTCCTCTGATGGTCTCGTAGGTACACAAGCCCGAAAGAGGGCAAAAAAGGGTGGAGAGACCTTGTTCGTCTTCCCTCCTCTCTTTCTTTCTCCCTTCGTCTTTCCAGCTATCGCTCCACTTTAACTCCATTTCTTTCCATCCCTTCCCATCCCCGGGATGGCTGATGCCATCATCAGCTCTCTCTCTCTCTCTTTCTCTCTCATTCCCTCATCCGTTTCGTTCCACGGACGGCGAGAAACTCCGCCGTGTAACTCACCGAGCGAGCGAGACGGGAGAGAGATCGCGCGAGAAAAAGACGCCAGAGTCGCGAGGATCAGAAAAGAAGGAGAAAGCGAGAGCAAAAACAGACGAACGGGAGAAAGAGAGAGGATGTAAAGAGAGAGAGAGAGAGAGGAAAAAACGGCAAAAACGCGAGCTGCCCGAGCAGGAAAGACCGAGCAAAAGGGAACTAAACTCATTTCCGAGGCATTAACCAATTACTTTTTGCGAAAGGGTGTCGGTTACCTTCAACTCTCTCTTCCACCCCCGCATAACCCGCCGGTTCTCTCTCTCCTCACTTTTCTGCGGTGCCGCTAACCGGTGAACCCGCCGTCGTCCTATACTCCCCCGTCTCAGTTTCGCCTAGCTCCGCGGCCACTCTGCTCAAGCTCTTTCCTCATCCCGGTGAAGAATAAACACACCTTGATGAATAATGACCCTTATTAATATACGCGTATTGCGATGACGCCTGATAAAATTCGCCATTTAATTACATTCCTTCATCGTAATACGATCTCAGCTCCCTCTTATCCCGATCCCCATCGCCGACGACTACTCTGGTTTCTCGTTAGATTGACGATTTTTTTAACCGCGTATCTCACCAAAATCTCCGAAATTCATAAATTTATGATAATATATTATTTCTTTTAAAATTGACCTACTTAACACTCACGCCGTTGTTACGTGGTCTTTGACGATTGTTAACCGTATATAACGACGGGTTGACATCAGTTTGAACTTTTTTTCCATTGCACTCTTTGGCGAAGCTTCAATATTTTGACATTAATATCCTATACTAGTGGAAGACACAAATTTAATTTTGACCCATATGCTGCATAAAGTTTATTCAACGCTTAAACTTAAATAATACTTAAAACAATGTTCAATCATTTCTAGAGTTTATTATTGACTGGAATATCGGATTGTTTGATAAAAGTTATCAAATATTTTGATATGATACCAATATAAATGTCTATAGACGAATTCAATCTAATATTTTTTCGTTTAAAACATTTTATTTACTTTAATGTTTTTTTAGTACAGCAAAAAATTTATCATCTACAAGGGTCTGTATTCGCTATAAAAAATTTCATCGACATGATGATCGAGTCAACATGTATGCTGCAATTTGAGAATCAATTCATAAAATATGTTTGTTTTATTTTCTGATAAATACCTTTTTACCAAGCGGTTTATTTTATAGTATCGAAGTGCGGTGAAAAATTTGTCACCTGCGAGGGTATATTCGTCTATAGAAATTTTTAATAACATCACGAACGTTGTAAAATTTGAAAAATAATTCATAAAATGTTTGTTTTATTATCTGATAAATAACTTTTTACCAATAAGCGGTTTATTGAATGGAATCCAATTTTTCAGAGAGCACAACACCGAATATTAAGAGGCGAGTTCAATTTTCCTTAATAACCCGTATAGGAATTAAACTCAGCGAATAGATTTTGACTCGGGGATAGGCACGGATCGCAAGCCACAAGGAGACACGGTGAACACAAAACACACAGGCACGAGGGAGGACAACATACGTTCGGGCCGAGAATCACGAATATCGACACGCTTCCATCTCCGAGAGCGGAGAAACTCGGCACAGAGGCTGCTTCGCCCTCGGTGCAATATCCTTCCCTCTTCCGCGCCCCCTTGACGATATTAAACTCGAGAGTGCGATGGGAGGGTTTCGGCAATGTGAGAGAAAAAGAGAAAATTTTGTTAGTGCGGGAGAAAGAACGGTTCCGCATGTAGACGAGTGGACGAGAGAAAAACGACTTTTCGATCCAATATATCCACATCGTTGACTATCCCGTATTTCCCACGCTGATGGAATACGCAAAAAAACTTGTAAGTGCAACGTTATATTTTCACATCATTTATAGAAAAGTAAAGGTAGTACAACCGTAAAGTCGTTTTGAAACAAATTTTCTTTAAAATTTGCAAGATCTTCTTTAATAATGTCATATAAAAACGTGTGTAAAAGAATTGTTGAAAGTTGTCGCTTTTTTAAATTTCCTATATAAGAGCTAATATTTTAAAACTGACAATAACTTTAAAAAATTAATATATAGGGGCAGTACGTTAACTGTACTCTTCTCTACTATTGACATTATTTTTTTGTATTTCATATTGAATATGGCTGCTATAAAAAAATTGACTATTTTGGAATAAATTTACTCAAAAGAAAACACTCTTCTGCAGTTTTAAAACGCCAAATTTAACTTAAAATAAGGTCTTGAGTAGAGAAGTGAAGAGTAAAGTTAACGTACTGTTATATACTGCCATATATAGGTACAGATAAATACTTACATTAGTAAAACCTTTTCGACTTTCAACATATACACTTCGATACAATGATAAAGAAGATCTGCGCTATTTTTAAATAAAATTCTGTCAAGAAATTTCAAGTAATGATTTTATATGTGGACTCTACACATATAAATAAAATTTTAAATAGACTGTCACGGTTGTACTTAAATATCATTAAACGATTTATAAAAAATATACGAATTAACATAATTATATGCTTTTCGGAATTTCCGGCGAACGTACAATTAATAACGTCGTATCGAACGCGAGTGTATATTCCAGAAGGAAATCCCCTCTGGCTGTGCTTTATTATATCCGCATTAGGTTGCTTCGACCCTTGCGAATTCGGCGTCTCCGTTTCGCGCGAGTTTCCGTTCTCTCTCGAGTATATACACAGTCGGGAGTTTGTATTCTATTGTGCAAGCAGGTATTGCAGAATTGTGTGCGTACGAGGAAAAAGGGATAGGGAGAAAGCAATGTTGTTGATAATCCACGATTGCGCGATAGTACGACCTAAGGAGAGAATTTTCTCTTTCTATTTCTCTCTCCCCCTCTCTATACCTCTTTTCTCTCTCTGTCTAGCATCAGGGAGTATAAGCGAGGCTTGCGAAGGTGGCGCAAAGTCCCCCTTCCGTCCCGAGGCTGAATATAGGCTATCGCGAATATTACATTCCCAGCGCATAATACAAGTATCCACAGGGTGTCCCGAAAATTAACGTCAATGATCGAAAAAGCAGATGGGCGATCGAATTTCGAGTCGAAAATTGTTCGGGCGTTTCTATATCCGAGCAAATGCTGAAAAGTTATCGAGTTAATTGGATCTAGCCAATGAGCGGTCGCCACGTGGCACGGTTCGGAAACTCGCAGTTGCGATTGGCTGGCACTGGACAGCCGATAACTCGTCGGTCGTACGTCGTATCGAAAAGTGCCTAGAGACTTTTCGTCTTGAAATTTAGTCGTGAATAAAATTCGCTCATGAGTTTGCGTAATTTTGTCATTGACGTTACATTTATAGTTTTGGGACACCTTGTGTAGGAAGGAATGAGCGATACAACCAGAGCGCTTCGCCCCTGCTGTCCTCTACGTATATCGTTCTTAGAGCGAACCTGGGTGTATAGACACACGGGCCCTCGTCTTTCCTTGCCTCGAAGCTCGTAGCATACTCTGCCGACACCCCTTTTCATCTCTACAAGCTTCGTAAATGGTATAACTGGTATACACGACCGAGCGAGACATGGAGAGCTAACACAATAACATGCTCTTATATCTCTCCGTCTTCGTCACTCTCGCTCCCTATCTTCTCGCCGCTTGCATCCGTCTCTCTCTTCCCTTTCCCCTATCTCGCTCGCTATTAATTTTCGGGCTCTCGCTAATTAAATATTTTCCATCTTCTCCGGACCTTCTGGCCTTGATGTTCTCTCTCATCTCTCTCGCATATTCTCCAACTTCTTTGGATACTTTCAAGCGCGTGATTTTGAAAATTATTTAATCATATTTATATTAATAAGCAAAAGTTATTTGATAAACTTTTAACTCGATACTTGGAAATGAAATTTGTTTAAACTTTGTACACTTTCCTCTAATTTAAGAAAATGACGAGGTAAATAATGAAATTGTTGGCTGGCCATTCTTAATTTTGTCATTATTGCTTTTAATTGGTTACAGAAGCGGAGGAAAGTTTCGTACTATCTTAAACTTATTGCCAACTGGGCGTAAAGAGTTTTTTTTTCATTTTTGCTTCATAAATTAAGAAATATATCGGTATGTAATGAAGTTTTTTCGTCATCGTTGACACGCGATTTATTGAATGGAATTAAAATCTGTTGTGTATCCTGGAATTCGAGAGTCCGTTATTTCGCTTGTATGATAAAAAGGTTTGGACACGAAAGTGTCGATCGTACGCTATCGATACGTCGAGAGAGCGCCCCGGCAGGTCCTTCACTCGTTATCCTGTTTATCGAACAATCCAGCGTGTCGTATCTAGTCGCTGGGGAATTCTGCACACGGTGGGCATACCTCTGGGGTCTGTATCTTGACTGGGAGCGTGTGTGTGCGAGTGCGCGTAAGCTGCGGTTCAAGAGTCGTTAGTGGCGTGCGAGAATCGATAACTATCGAGAACTCTCTGGGAACGTCGTCAACTTCCTCCGTCGGGCAACACTCCTATAAATAGTCGAGCGCAAATAGTACAAAATGAAATAAGTACGTTGTGAAGAAAAAGTTGAAAAAAGTGGAAAACGAATCCCGCGGATGACCTCCAACGCCCCCCCGTGTGTAAATCCCGCGGACGAGCCGAGGATAATTCGTCGAACGGTAGTTTGATCTCTCGACTTTGTGCCAAGTGCGACCGCTTCCGGGATTCATTAAAATCCCCATTATCCAATCGTAATAAATATCCCTACATTCATAAATCAACCTGAATTCTCTTCTCGTTTTTAATCATGGAACAAACTCCATTTAACTTTTTGTCAAAAAAAAAAGAAACAAGTTATCATTGAGTACAATATTTTAAAAAGAGACTATCCCGCACCGCATACTCTTGGATCTCGTTTTGGCAATGGGTGCGATTTTGACTCCACCATTTGATTCTAAACGAAAGAAAGTCCTCCCAAGAG
>JAPYYW010001455.1:0-71601 GCA_030522545.1 Cremastinae sp. A BG-2022a
CAATATGAATTCTTGGATTGCGCCTCGAATAAGTAGCATTTTCGTTATCTACGGGAAATTTCCGATCGAATAAGCTCTTAAAATCGAAAAAAAAAAATTCGAAAATTTTTACGAATTTTTTAAGGTATACCCCTTTCCATTTTTTCAAAAATCTTCAAGGCGTCATAACTTTCAAAAAAATTGATGAATTAACGTGATTCCAACGCCATTCGCTTCGTTTTGTAAAAATCTTCAAAAAACCCCCCTAATAAAGTGAATTTCGTGAAGAGAAAGAAAAGATATGCTTAATTAAAATTTTTATGGGTCCGCAAGACCCAGTGTGACTCACCAAATATCATGAAATTTTCTTTTTTCGATTTTAAGAGCCTATTCGATCGGAAATTTCCTGTAGATAACGAAAATGATATTTATTCGGGGCAAAATCCAAGAATTCATATTGAAAAATTAAAATAACTGATCGTAAAGTTAGTTTTTTCAATTTTTCAATATGAATTCTTGAATTTCGCCCCGAATAAGTGGTATTTTCGTTATCTACGGGAAATTTCAGATCGAATATGGTCTTGAAACTGAAAAAAAAAATTCAAAAATTTTCGCCAATTTTTTTCATTTTTTAAAAAATATTCAAGGAGTGATAACTTTTTGAAAAATTGATAAATTGACGTGATTTCAACGCCATTCGCTTCGTTTTGCAAAAATCTTTAAGAATCACCCATAATAAAGTGAATTTCGTTAAGAAAAAGAAAAGATATCGCAACTTGAAATTTTCCTGGGTCCACGGGAGCCAGTATGACCCCCTTAAAAATTGCGCAAAATTTTGTTTCGATTTTAAGGGACTATTTGATCGAAAATTTCTCGTAGATACGATTTTTAAATCAGTTTTTTAATTATTCACCATGAATTCTTTTAAAAACGGATTAAATAAACATCAATAAAATTATTGTGATCATTATATCTAAGTGATAAAAATGTAATTGTGTTTTAAAATTCGTTTTTCAGGTAGCTTCGACGTGTACAACATCGAAACAGCGATGCCAAAGATCGATCTGGACGTGATCGAGTCTCATCTCCGAGCAGCCCGCGAAGAGGAAAGAAGGGTGAGCTGAAAATTCTATAAAACTTTCATAAAACATCCCATAAAAATGATTTAGTTCGTAAACATTGATGTAAAAAATCAGTTTATTTTTTTAATTATACCACAACTAAATTAGTTTTTTTTCGATGTTGCAAGTGTTTTGTATCATCTCTTACAGAGAAACCAAAATTAAAAAAAAATCTACATTTTGTTCCTAACAGAATTGTCGTGCAAATTAATTTGGAAATTATTGTTTATTTTTTTGGTATAAAATGTTGATTTATTTATTTAGCACACAACAATTTTATATTTTTCAATCGAAAAACTTTTTTTCTGTTATTAAATATTCACCATATAGAAGTGCACTTTTGCCATACACACGAATATTTTGTTTCGATCTATTCTACAATTTTAAATTTAGAAAAAACTCATACAGTGCGATGTGAAATCTTGAATTCATTATTATTATGAAAATTTCAACATGGCAATGAATTTTGGGTGTGTATTAATATTCGTGCTCGCAGTGAAGAGCCGTGCAACATATGCGAGTAGAAGATAAGAGCGAAGTTTCGAAATTTCGAGGCAAGAGAGCCCGACGGAAGATCCGCCATTATAGATACAATCTCATTCGGGACACTAGAGAGTTTATTCCGGGAATCGCCCCTCCGATATTTCCGCCACTTGTTCCGGTTTCGCGCTCTCGAAGACGTTCCCGTTCAAGCCCTCGATTATTTCCATCTCATGAATGAAAGCCACGTCTTCCACTGCCGCCATCCATCTTTCTCTCTTATCTCCTATTTTGCTTTTAAAAAGAAATTAAAAACAAAAAAGAAAAAACAATAATAATATTTAAATAATCTTGAATTAAAGAATAAATATAGTATTCGTCCCCCTTTCACCCCCTCGGCGGGATTAAAAACGTGCAACTCTTCATGAAATTAGTCCAGAGTGAGCGAATAATCGATAAATTCGCCCACCGAGCGAGAAAACGATGCAGATGGCTGTCCAACTGCCTATTTATAATTCAAACAAAAGAGAAAGGGAGAATGAATTAATGAATAAATAATATTGTTATATAAAAATTATACAATGTGTATATTGGGGAAAAATGCATAAATAGTAAGAAAATTTAAATACACAGTGAGGAAACGAATATAATTTTTAAACATAACAATAATAAAAAATAATACCAAAGTGTGTCCAAATGTCGTTCTAAGAATTGCATTATTATAACACGAATAAAAAAAGAATTCTTTGAAATGTCCAAAAAAATTCCTAAGAATTGAATTTTAATAATGTAAATAATTATTCAATTTGAATTGAAATTGAATTTTTATAAAATTAATAAAAATTCTCAAGGCGTCTTTGGTTTTTAACTTTTGTAAAAAAAAGTTTTTTCCTACGAGTTACGTATATATTACGGATTTGGCAAAGTAATCCAAGTTGTTAAAAAAAAAATTTGTTTCAAATGCAAGTAAAGAAAAAGACTCGCATCTTTGAATCTGCATTTGCTCGACGTTGAATGCGAGAGCGGTGAAAAAAGAAGACGGAAAATCGCTCCCTCGAGATCACATGATCGAAGGGTCGTAAACAGGGGTCGGGGGGTTGTAAAAGGGGGCAAGAGGGCTCCGGGACGAGCGAGAGGCTACGAGAGCGCTGTTGACCGTTCGGCGTGCCCGGCGCGTCCTTCGAAATCGCCGCCTATTAATAATTCATGGGGCGGCCCGACTGCAACGCCCTCGCGCGGCCACCTCGGCAACTACGGCGCTCACCCACACGCGCCAATCCGTTTTTTCCAGTCAGTCGCGAGACTCGCTAACGAGCCGCCGGACGGGAAAATAAACGCGCCGCCGCTTCCGTCGCATCCTTTCGCAAAAAACACATTTCCGAACAGCCGCTAATTGACGCGAAAGAAAAAAAAAACACGTCTCCCGTTGATCAAAGAAAAAAAAGCGCGATAAAAAAAGCTCTCATTAGCGCGAAAAAAAATACAATTTTTCCTTTTTCTCGGTATTCTAAATGAACGCATCGAAAAAAATTGACGAAATTCATAATTTTGTCGATAAATAATCAAAAGAGATTATAATAAATAATTGATAATAAATAATTAATGACAAGAAAAGTATATAATGTGTAATTCGATAAAAAACAATCGAAACAACTATATAGTGATTTAAATAAATAGTACAAATTTTTTTATTTTTTTAAATATGATAAGTTACAAAAAGTATACGATGATTGTAAAATATTATTTATAATAATGCATAATTAGACTAAATTAATTAATGAAAGAATTGCATTGAAAAAAAAAATCAAAAGTTTGTAGAAAGTCTTGAAACAGAATAATAATAGTGAAATAAAAAAAGAAAGAAAACATTTTCAATAATAGAAAATTAAAATAACACACATTTACATTTTTTCCGACAACTAAATAAACGATGAAATCAACTGGTCTTGTCAATTTTTTAAAAACACCTGGACGATAATCAAAAATTCAGAAGTTTTGAAGTTAAATAATAACGAAACAAAAAAATTAATTAATCAATTCAAAAAAAAATATATATATATATTTACAATTTTGCATATAGATAAAAAAACAAATAAATGACAATAATAATTAGTTTACATTTATAAAAGATAAAAATCTGAATAAAAATCAAAAGTTCGAAGTTTTTTGAAAAAAAAAAAAAAACAAAAAAAAAACTATAATTTGGATAAATTTTTGTGAAAAATGATTTCGATTCGCTGATGATTTCGGAACGATGGGACGAACGGCACTGTCCGGGTGACGAATCGCGACGTGGGCCGTGTTCCATGAACCGTCCGAGTACGGCCAGATAAAAAAAAAGAATCGAGAATATAGGAGCGTTATGACGACGACGCTGTGTCGAGCGATGCGACCGAGTGAGCTCGACCTTTCGGCGAATTCTTTCGCAAAGATTGCCCAGGTATTGAATAAAAAAAGAGAAAGAAAGAAAAAAAATAGAACGAGGAAGAGGGTGAAAATAATACACGAGCAGGGTTAGTAGAAAAATAGCACTGAAAGAGTCAAGCCTCTGATTTTCTTTCTTCCTTTTTTTTTTTAATTTTTTTATTATCTGAAATCTATGAGCACACGTGAAAAGCTTCGATCGAGGCTCGAGAGCACGCGACGAGTGTCAGATTGATGATAAATATGCTTCAGGGAGAGAGAAAGAGAGAGAGATGTAAAAGAAAGTAGAAAAAACTGTGCTGGCTCAGCCAAACTTTTTTCTTCTCAATTTTCATCATTTTTGATTAATCAATTATTTACTTTCTTTTTGCTACATTTATCTATTTATATATCAATTTTTTTAATTACTAAAAAAATTCGTAATTGTGACAGTAAACCAATCAAAATATATAAAATAAATGTAAATTTAACAATATATTGATGAAAAAATACATAAATAATAGACTAAGGAAACAAATAGCAAAAATAAATGATAAAACATATCTATAAAAATTATTTATTTATCTGAAAAATCTAGAACAATACATTTCAGTCTATATAGATAAAAATTCGACTAAATTAAAGAAAAAAAAGAAAAAAAAGTAAAAAAATGATTAAAAATGGGAGAAAATTCATTGATAGCGGACGAAGTCTTTCAAGTACGAGAGGGGTTGAGAGCGAAGAAAAAAAATAAAGGGGGGAGGGGGGGAGACAGAGATTAAACATCGGGTCGTCGTCCGATCGAGGAAATTTACGAGTGCAACAACAATGCGACACGCGTCAAAGACGAGCCTTCATGACGATTTTGCGACGACAGCTGTTGACTTCATTTTAAATCACTCTTCAAAATAAATTATTCAAAGTAAAATGTTTGAACGAATTATAAAAAACATTTTAATAAGTACACTCAAGCAAATATTTCAAAAATAATTACGCGCATGATTAATTAAAAGACATTTTGGTAAAGAAATTTTTTTTATTTGTCGAATAAGTTATTTAACTTTATAATTATTTAAGCATATGATTAACTAATTAATTAATGGATAATAAAATTTATAGCCAAAAAACTGGTGTTTGCATCAGTTTTTTGAATTGAATATTTCAAAATGAAGATAGGGCAATGCCGTCAAGTTTAAAAAAAGTAGAACAATAAAAAATCACAATAACTTTGGCTATTTGACAGATTTATCGCGATCTGCATCACCGCCAGCGATAAGTCGAGTGGAATTGTTCTTACCGATTATGAATAAGGCATGTGTTCTCTATTACCGATGATTTGTCGTCGATAACGTAAACACCTTCTTCAAATCCGTGATCTTTCGATTTTTTACATGTTCAGATCGGTCCATCGTTTTTAGATCCGAATTGTCGTTCAAAAATGAAAAAAAGATTTGAAAAATATGATGACAAACAATGGAGAATGCGGAGAAATGAAAGTCGATCGCCATTGTTTCACGCCCGGAGGCGTCGAAAGAGAAAAAAGACTTGAATTACAGCTTTTTTTTCTCCTCGTCGATTATTCGTTCCTCTCCCGACGGAACTCACTTTCACTGTAATGTTTCACGTCTCGCGCGCACAACCGAGTTTCGCGCTCGTCGATCGCACCTGGAAACGATTTTTTTCGATTTTTTCGTAGTTATCGACATTTTTTTCGATCGTTCTATTCGGCATAAATTTTTTTTTTTCAATGAGAGAATTTTGGAGGCGTGTGTTACGAAAAATGATCGCTGGCGACCTTGAGTGTTTTGGATTTCGAGCGAAAGAGGGAAAATGTGGTCGAGATATGCGATAGAAAATCCCGTTGGTGGGTTCGTGCCACGACGAGATGGGCACTAACGGTAAATGGCCGAGACACTACAAGAAAGACTCGAGATTCGTCTCGGACCTTTATACATTTACGTACGATCAGGATTTGGACCTTGTGAGTTATTCATACGTTCGCATAAAGTGTCCTTTTATGACCTCAAACGTCCTCAAACGTTCATCGACCTTATTACTGCGGTGTCACAACATGTCTTACTTTATCTACTGAAGTAGATACGGATAAATCCATTTCTACTTAAGTAGATACGGATAAATCCTTTTCTACTTAAGTAGATACGGTTAAAACCTTTTCTACTTAAGTAGATACGTATACGGATTTATCCATTTAAGGAAATACGGATACGGATGATTTATCTACTTAAGTAGATACGAATAAAATCTTTTCTACTTAAGTAGATACAGATCAAACCTTTTCTATTTAAGTAGGTACACATTAAATATTTATCTACGTAAGTAGGTAAGGTTTAAACTTTATTTATTTAAGTAGGTAAAGAGTAAATCTTGAGTAGACAAAGTACTCAATCTTTATCTACTGATGAGCTATCGTTGACCTCACCGAGTCCAAATATCCAAAATTCTCTCATTCTCGGTGAATATTTTATTTGCAACGTTCTCCAGGTGAATGAGCGATCCGACGAGACCCTCGAGGTCACCAACGACGCGAATTACGAGTATTTCGAGAAGGAGGACCTTCTCGTTCGTTTCGACAGACTTCTCGAGGGCGAACCGGCCGATACGCGCCAGGTCTGAATTTCTGCGCGGCGGAATATCAATTTTAAAACATTTTCAATAAATTATTAAAAAAATTAACAAACAATGATCTACGGAAAACGAAAATAATATAAATGCCTTGAAGAAAGCCAAAATATTTATTTACAAAATAATAAAATAATAATTGTTATAGTGAATATTGTAAAATTCTAGAATTAAAAAATACATTTTTTTTCGCGAAATAATAGGCAATGATGCATTGTTTACTTTATTACAGCGACGAAATGACCGGGAAGAAATTCGAAGGCGACTGGCAATGGGTCCGGATGCAGAGGACCTCCGGGCTGAACGAGGAAGAAAGCCGAGTCTTCAATCCCGTTTACAAAGTGGTGAGACATCAAACGATAAATATGAAGACACTATATCTTTGACGGGAGTGCATTTTTCACACCAAATTGAAAAAAATGTTGACTCTGCGTTGCTTCAATGTGTCAAATAAAAAAAACAATTATAACTATAAATATATCCCAACAAAATCATATTGCAATCGTTTCTCCAATAAATCCTTGTGCCAGTTACGCCTTGAGCAAAATTATTGTTATTATTTTCAGGGATGAATCTTCAGATATGTTTCATGAACGAGACGCCCTCGGACACGGAATCACCGAGTTCGGAGAACGACGGGTCCCCGGGGCCGTTGTCGTCGTACTCGAAACAGCAGAACGGCCACCGGATGGCCTCGAGGCCCCAGGTCCTGAGTCTTCCGCCCCTCAGAGTCGAGACCGGAAGTCTCGCGAACGCGAACGCGCCCCCCCCGGTCGACGAGGCGGACTTCTTCGCCCGGCAGGCCAGGCTCCAGACCGAGGCCAGGATGGCCCTCGCCCAGGCCAAGGAAATGGCCCACATGCAGATGGAAGTCGAGAGACAACGACTCAAACAGTCACCCATCACCGAGATGGTCAGATCCAGCTTGGAAAAGGTTCACTTCTTCGTCTAACCATTTTTTTAACCTTACATATACTTTTATTCTTTGAAAATGTTCGTTTTTTTTCTTTTTCTTCGCATGCTTTTCATTATACTTTGTGCTACGTTGTATGGAATATGTACAAAGTTCGTTCAAAAAGTTCCAGGACTAATGTTTTTTTTTTCGAAAGAAACTTATACTTGTTTGTTTTTATTATAATTACTTATTTTTTAACGGTTTTAATTGTTTCAGGTCGGAGTGCAACTCGGGGAGGATCGTCGTCGTCTCAGTCGCGTTCTCCTGACGGAATTGAACGTAGCCCAGCTCCAGGTCGTCGCGAACGATCTCCACGCGAGAATCGCGATGCTAAACGAAGCGCTTGTCGAGGGTCTCCTCAGGCGGGACGATCTTCACATGGAGCAGGACTCGATGCTCGTCGACGTCGAGGATCTCACCAGATATCTGTAAGTACCATATATTCATTTGTTTATTCGCAACGCCATTAAACAATTTTTTTTTCGCTCAGAAATAAAATTCTGCACTCTGGCTTTTTGGGCCCATGGCTTATTCGCACCCTCCACGTTTTTTTTCCGATCTATTTTCAAAAGTTTTATTTTATCAAAGTAATGCTCGTAAATATTTGGTAAAGTTTTTGAAATAAAAGAAAACTTGATCAAATGCCAATGAGCCGAAATTGGGAATAAAAGTATTTTGAAGCGAATGAACAGGAAGCAAAAATAGTGAAGAAAGTATATAGGAATATAAAATGGTCGTTGGCTAATTTTTTGTTCGTTGGCTGTTTACTTGGTCGCTGTTGATGGCAAAACCCATCGTTTCCCGTTCCTACGCTCCCACCCACCTCTCCGTCGCTCAGAAATAAGTAGACGGCGAGTCCCTTTTTGTTTCTCTCGTTGTCGCAGGGGCGCCAAGCAGGAGAGCATGAAGAAGCGTTCGAGGGAGATCCAGCAGCACCGCCAGCCGGGAAAAGTGGAAAATTTGCCAGGAAAATGGGAGAGGATGCCCGGAAAATTGGAAAAATTGAAAAATCGTCAGGACAGGTACGAAAAATCGCAGCATCGTCACGAGAAGTCGCAGAAGCACCAATTGTTCGTTAATTTGGAAAAGCGAAGCTCGGAAAAGCTGGAAAATCAGCGTGAATTGGAAAAAAATTCAGGCACGAGCTCAGGAAACAACAACAACAACAACAACAACAACGAGACTCCGAAGTCGCTGGCACGTGAAATAATGATAAACTGCCTGATGATGAGAAAGGGCTGCGAGTTTTCCTCGAAGAACGCCAGGAAGGAGAGAGTTGAATAGCAGAGGGAAAACAAGGGAGAATGGGCGACATTTTTCCGAATAATTTTTCCATAATTAAATTCGATTAATTAATTGATCGATTGATTAATTAAGGTGTTTCGGTACACGTTGAGAAATGATTCGTTCAAATTTGGAGAGAATATTCTTTCATATGAAATACATAAATACGATTATTTTAGAATTTTCGTCTACGTATTTTGACGTAAGCAATGTAGACGATTTTTTTTCCGAATTTATACATATATAGATTTCTTTAGTGACAAAGAATGTTCTTTCAAATTTTCATCGTGTTTTTAACAAATTTCGATTCCCTGTACTTTTAACACTTAAAACTTTTCATATATTTTCGCCAGCTGTACCGAAACCCCTTGATTGGCTATAATAATAACGAGAGAAGGAGAGAAAACGATAATAATTGACGACGTTTGATACAGCTTCGAGTTTTTAAAGAATATTACGAAAAAGCTACGATTCTTTCTCCTTGATCAAATTTTTAATAAATACGAAAAACAAAAAAAATTAATTATTCGTAAGCTTGACCCAACTTTGATTCGAGTTCTTGAATTGTTTTGTGGTCTCCCTTGGCCAAAAATCAAAATATTTTGTCCACTCAACATGTCATTGGAGAAATTCGTATTATTTTACATTACTTTCCAATAAAAAATTAACTTCAATCGCACATTTTCAAAACCATATTAAAATAAATTAAATTATATTGTTTTATTTGAAAATAAAACTATTTTTCTTCCTTTATAGATGATTGGTCTCTGACAGACGAATCCAACACTAAGTTTCCTCTGTTTTTCGAAGCAAAAGAACGAAAGAATATTTCGATGATTCAGAATTGGGCCAAGTTCCGAATAATTACCAAAAAACGTTCCATCGTTTAAAAAAATAGATAGAATATCTCTTAGAGCCAGGAAAAAAATGAAGATCGAGACTCTTCGGTGTTTTCTATTTAAACGTTGACACAAATTTCTTCTTTTTTCAAGGCGAATCCGCCTCGATCACCAAAGAGTTGGAAAAACTTCACGTTTCGAGAAAAAAAAATAATGGAGATTTTCTCGTTTTCTCGCTGAATGTGGCGAAGAAAAAATGGAAGAGGAGGGGAAGTACGAGGGGGTGAGAAAAAGAACGTGAATTTTTTAGATGCTGGAAATGAGATTTAAAAACGCGTCGTCGCTTTCGTAGAGGAAAGTTCGAGAAATAGAAAAAAAGTTTAACGAATATGTAATACTCCCACTAGACGCGTCCTGGTCATTGAGAAGCCAAAAACAAAACTCCCAAAAAAATTCCCAAAATTCCTGAAGTACGTAAAAAAAAATAAGACGAGAGTCATCAAGATTTGCATATTATCTACAAAAAATAGCTCTAATCGTACCATTAATTAATTATATGAACATTGTAAATATTAAACGAACAATAAAATGTGTAACAAGTTTGTCTTTGAATTTTTCCATATTTTTTGTTATCCCTTTTCGCCTATTTCAATCTGTTTCACATAATAAAAATACAGAGATTTTGATTTATTTTGCATTTTTTTGTTGATTGATTTATAATTTTTTAAAAAAATTTTTAAACCCTTTTGTAATTTTGCTCAGATGTCGCTAGAGGTCAGTTCTCAGCTTTCAGCGACCCTTCCGGCGACACTCCGAACTTCTCTCGGACCGTGCGAATTCGTGCGTCCGAATTTGACACCTGAGCGACAATAGAATAACGAAATAAATGGAGAACCGGTTTTGTTATAAAATAAATTAAGCTAATCGAAGTAGCGTTTAATTTTTTGGATCGTTTTTAACGATTTTTGTCGCCCGCCGTTCGCGTGTGAAACTATCGTCACGGATGTGATGCGATCGAGCCTCGTCGACGCTTATGCGTCCATCGAATGAACAGTCATCTCCGTTCGAGGGTAAAACAATTCCATTGTTCTCGAAAAAAAAAAACGAAAAAAAATGATTCACGAAGAATATAATTATTCTCGACGCAATGAATTTCCAAAAAAAATCCGTCGGTTCGATTTTGAGGTTATATGGATGAAAATTTTCAGAGATAATCGAGATCGAGAATGATGACGGACGAGGAACGTCACCTCAGGGCGACCCTGGTCGGTGAGTCCCTGCTGAGCGCCTCTCTCCAGTCCCAGCGGAACTCGTACGCCCAGCGCAGCGTCAGCAGCGTCAACAGGATATTCGACGACATACCCAGCGAAGACCTCATCGCTGGCGCTCGCCGCGGCAGCAAAGTCTCCAACGTCAGAAGATTCTTCTGCCTGCTCGTCACTTTCGATCTCTTCTTCACCGCTCTCGTCTGGCTCATTTGCACCATGGTGAGCGTTCTCTGCTCTTCGATACAAAAGTCATTGAACTCGCCTCAAGAGTGTCTTTCGTGTCCTCTCTAATACTTTCTCAAGATTCTTTAAATTTTAGAAAAAATTCTGTGGTCAGCAATATTTTATATTCAATTATATTTTAACTCGATAACTCATTTAAAAAAAAATTATATAAATTTTTTGAAAATTTCAGATCGCTGGAGAAAGCATAGAGTCTGCTTTTGAAAACCAGGTTGTTCACTACAAATTCTCGACGTCACTTTTTGATATCGTGGTGAGTGAGACTGAAAATTGTTTTCAAACAAATATCTTGTAGCTATTACCATTATTTATAACTGATTGTCATGTATTATTATCATTATTTTAGATGGCTGCATTATGCAGATTCACGATTCTAATACTATTTTACGCTTTGTTACACCTGGATCATCGATCGATTGTAGCTGTGAGTAAGATAATTCTATTCTCTGATTGAAACGTGATTCTTTTGCACGATTAAAAAATGTTTCATGAGAGGAGGATAATAATGATAATGATGTTTCTTGTCCAGCTCACAACCATGTTATCTTGTGCCTTTCTGATAGCCAAGGTTGCTTATTTCGACGTGAGTATTATTTTGAAAAAATAAAAAAAAATGGAAACATAATGAATATTTTTCAAAATCGATCAATAAAGTGTACAAATTTTAAAATTGCTGAAAATATTGTCATCGTTGTTTCCAGTGGCCGCAAAACAGTCAGCCGGCTTTTCCAGGCTTTTTGATAATAACGTCGTTCACCCTGGCCTGGGGAGAGGCCTGGTTCTTCGACTTTCGCGTGATACCTCAGGAAACAACCGCGAGAGAATGGATACTGGGTAAATGAATTTCTATACGTTTTTGACAAATCGAAATGATTATTCTTGGATATTATTCTGTTCAAAATCGAAAAAGATGCAATATTATTGAAAATTCTCCATCCTATATTAAAAACGACATGAGGCCTCTAATCTATTCATCTGAATATAAAGCGCATTATGCGGAGCGCATTAAATGTTAGCTAATCTCTACTCATTAAAAAAAATGCAACGTGCGCTACTTTCGAAATAATGACCTTGATGTTAGAAACATTAATTTCGTCTTGCTAAAATTTTCAGGAATTACCTATTACCTAACACAATTTCCTATTATCTATGTCAAATATACCTATGAACAAATATACTTGAATAATTCGTAAACATAAAAAAAAGAGAGAAAATATTCGCCGAGCGTAACGAGGAAAAAAAATTTTCAAATTTTCGTTAATCACTCGGTCATTAGGGTTTCCATGGTGATCGGTCAGTTGCCCGGTAGAAAGTGTCGGGGTAAGACGTGTCGGGTCTTACAAGGTAGTTTATTACCGAAAAACAATTAGTAACAATTCGACAAGTTCAATCGAGTGTCAGTTAATCCAGTCATTTTCAGTCATACGAAAAGTGAATAGTTTAGTGTTTCAAATGTATAATATCGTTTCAAAATACTTGTAAAAATGTCGGTGCGGATGTATCCTATATTAAAAAAGAGATTAAACCTTTAATCAATAAAGAGTGCATAATGCAAAGTTGTATGAAGTGTGCGCCTTGAAGAATAGCAAAATATCAATTCTAACGTGTCAAAAAAGAGGACACGTTGTCGCTCGTAATATTAAATAACATCTCCAAAAGGTCGTGTAAAAATTTCAAGTTTGGACTGAACACCCTCAATTGTTTTTAGCGAGTTCCATGGACCCGGAGCGAGCTCCTCTGCTTCATCAGCTGCTGGACGACCAGATGGGCCGCGTCGAGAACCCCGGAAATTTTTTCACGCCTATGGACTCTCCGAATAACTCGGACACCGAGAATGAGTCTAACGAAATCGGTATAAGCGCCGGTAGCATCGAAGAACAGAGCAGCGATTTTTTGCCCACGATTCCGAGGCTCTCCACTCGAATGGTTAGTATTTCCTACAAAAATTGTTTTTATTTCCTCTAAAAAAAAAGGACTTTTTTTATGGATCACGAGGAGAAAACGAACCAATAAAAATATTTAAAACAAAGTATTAACATTCAAAAGTAATAAAACGAGCATAAGTGTTAAACCAAAAATAAATTCGTGAAAAAAAGTTAAAAATTGAAATGTAGAACTGTTCCTTGAAAAATTCGGTAGAGAGAAAAATGCGATATATGTGTCCCGTGATTCATGACTGAAAAACGTTTTTATTCTCGTTTCGAGCTCGTTGGGATCAAAGACCAGAATTTCTATCGTTAGATTTCTAAAATCGGAAGGCTCCAAAGTACACTGATCGACTTTTCATTTCTCATTTCGAGAGTACAGAAATTACAGAATATTTCTTTTTTATCTTCAAGGAAAGTCCATGTTTTTTTCGTGTTCCAATTTTTTATCTGTAAAGCTCGATCTTTCCTAGTATATACAAAAATCCCTGGTGGTTCTTTATCATCCTTGGCGAGTGCTCGCGTACTCTGGGAATCCCTCGCGAAGAAACGTGCACCGGAGAGGCCTCGATTCGTTATCGATTACGTTTTGCGAGATGGAAACAATGATTTCACTCTTTCGTTCTCTCTCTCTCCCTCTCTCTCTCTCTTTTTCTCTTCCTTCCGCGATTACGTCGGACTTTTTTAGTGCCAAATTCGTCGATTGACCGGTTAATACTCTTTTTCCTTCTCCGAGTATATAAACTTTTCTTCTGCGAACTCGTCGTCCACTCGCGGGAGAAAAACGAACGAGAGTCACGGGACTTGCGAACAATAAGTCAAAAATATCGATATTTACAAACAGTTACGAACCAAAGAGAAACTTATTTATTTTTTAAAGATATTTTTGAAATTTTTTTCATAGTATTATCGAAAGTTCGAAGAGTATTTTAAATATATTGTATAAAGTTTCTTACGAATATTTAAAGAGTATTTTGCAAATATTTTAAGCATGATTGGAGACTATTTTTGAAACAAAAAGAAATAGTTTCGTGACTAAATAATTTATTTATTTATTTAAGCAATAGTTTTGTTTAATATTTTTAAAAAAGTGTCAATATGTTGCCTGTGCAAGTGACGACTGTCCTTTTTGGACAGGACGTGAGTTTCCTGCGAAACTTTTTATTCGGAGCAATAGAAATAACGCGGGACTGCATCGAGAAAGATTGGTCCATGAACGATATCAGTTTGTATCATGAGAGCGTCGAGAGCCCGAAAAAATCTTCAGTGAGTGTATTCGATGCAAGAGAACAATTTTAATTTTGAAATATGAGAATTTAATAAAGTATTTCGTTCTTCAGCACATGAAAAAATTTTGTGCCAAATTTGAAGTCGTTTTACCGAATGGTTCGAGAGTTATCAAACTCCAAAGTTGCTAAAATTTAACATTTCTTCTTAAGGAAAATTCGTAAATTTGCACTGAATATAAATTTCGAAATATGAGATTCTTGTGAATTTTTTTTTATATTCTTAGAAGAGTTCATTTCATATAAATTACCTTAAAATATTTTTTAGAAATTGATTTTTATCTCAAGGAACTGAATTGTGAATTTAATTTTTTTTTTTAGATTGAGGAGTACAAAAACAAGGCTGTGGATCTGGTCGATCGTTCGTACAAACTTTTGACCTCGAAGGACTGGACGGAGTTGAAGACGACGACCTGCGGAGACAAAATTTCTGTCATGAACTGGAAGCATGAAAAAATTTTAAAAATCGAGGTGAGAATTTATTAAAAATGTTCATTCTAGTTGCTTGTTAAATTGAAAAAAAATATTTAAATTATAGCAGAGAATATTCTTAAGATTGTTGTCTAGCTAGCACTTGAAAAATGCACATTTCTTAAGAAAATGATACGAAAATTACTGTAAATGTTCAAAATATCAGTATTAACATCCTGACCGAATTTTTAAAACGATCTATTGATATTAAATACTAAATTTAATCATTTAGTAAAGAACTATCTAGTAATTGACAAAAATTATTTTTTATCAGGGCTATATTGACGCTCCGGCCGCCGAGTTACTCGATCTCCTGTACGAGAACGTTGAACAGACACAGACTTGGAATATGCACGTGATGGACACGAAAAGGATACCGGTAAAAAATTATACTTAAATAATTCAATAATCCAAAACGTAAAAATTAACTTTTTCCTGTGTTTTTGAGCTTAGAATTATCAGAAATTTTTTTTAAGTTAATTCGAAAGCAACGTTCTTTTTGCCATTGAAAAATGTACAAATACGTCATTATTTAAATGTATGCACAGTTTCATTAAAATCTCTTTTTTTGTGGTAAAGGGCCAACATTCTTTAATTTCTAAGACTTTTTTTAAAAAGACGACTTTTTATTTGAACTGAAGGAAAATTATTGAAATCGTTGTTTCAGATCGATCAAAATACCGACATTATATATCAAACGACGAAATCTCACGGCGGTGGTATTATCGGCCCTCGAGATTTTGTGACGCTCAGGCAACGTGGATCTTTCGGAAATTACAACATAATTAGCGGAGTTTCAGTCCACTGTAATGAAATACCAATGAGAAAGAATTTCGTCAGGCAAGTCTACATTTTGGGATAATTTTTTTAAAATGATTTTTTTAGTGAAAAAAAAAACATTTTCTATGAATATTTTGAAATTAAATGACTCATTCGAATGATCGATGGCTTAAACAAGTTTTTTTTCTGTACAGTTTTATGAACTCTACAACATGGGAACACATGTTTAATGGAATAAATGTTTTTTTTTTCAGAGGTGAAAACGGGCTCGTGTGCTGGGCGACGGAGAAGACGTCAACGACGAACGACGGTGTCCCGGGTGTGTGTCGATTCACGTGGATCCTGAATACGAATCTTAAGGGCTGGGTACCACGAAAAGTCATCGAGACGTCCCTGACGATCGCTCTGACGGAGTTTATGGGATTTCTGAGGAGTCACGTGCGCGATTTGACCGACGTCACGGCCTGAGACGAAGAAAAAGAAGAAAAGAGGAAACGAATCGCCTAAAAAGGAGGAAGAAACGGTTTTTTAATTTTTAATAATCCGCATTCGCGTTTGTCTGACAAACAAATCGTTCGATTTATTCTGCCTTTGGCTCGACGATTCGCTACGGAAAGTTTATATTCTTCTTCATTTTTATTTTATTTTCGAACTAAGAATTCGTGTATCTCGAAAAAATTTTAATTTAGCAGCGAGCGAGCTCGATGAAGAGGAGAAATTGAACAATTTATTGTGTTCGTCGAAGATGAGACAAGGTGCTTCGAGTATCTAGAACGAAATAATAGAAAAATTGAAACTCGTGCAAACACTGATAAATAATCGAGCGATTACTCCGGTTATTGCCGTCCATAATGACGGATTTGCAATATTCTCTTACCGATCGTTGACGAGAGGAACAACCGCGTTCCCCAAGTGTACAGTTTTTTCTACGTAATTATAATTTCCTAGGAGTAAGAACGTCATTGTGAGAAATGAAGTGCATTTTTTGAATGTTGATCGAAGAACTGTTATTTTAAATTTCGAGCAAACTGCTCGAGGTACCGAGAATTTTAGTTATCATTATTAATTATATGTATATTTTTTTTTAATGTAAATACGTGCTAATTTTTTTCTCGTATTTAGATTGTGAAAGTCTTCGAGCACCGTTATCCACTTGTGATCAACATTCGCGAGCGCATTCGCCAAAAAACTCGATTTTTAATTTCTAATTATTTACAATGACGGAAAAGAGGGAAAAATTCGAACAAAAAATTGTAAAAAAATGAAAAAAAGCATGAGTTTTCATTTTTTTTCGTTCGAATTTCGACTCATGCACGTCTGCGTGAATTTTCACGAAGAAAACAAGAATAAAGTATTTGTACCGAATTCGCATTCGTGAATTATTTTCGTCGTTTTTTCCTCGTGAAAAAAAAAAACAAACGATTAATGGTGGAAAAAATTGCGCAATTCGGGACAAGAAAATTTTTGTAGAATTTTACGAGCATGGTGTATCTTTCTCTCTCTCGACTTTTTTCTCTTTTCTTTCTTTTGTGAGAAACTTTCACTGTGACACGATACGAATTACGTGACGCGAATTACCGAATTTCTCGATTTTTTATGATCTCTACGTTCAATAACCCTTGACACGTGTCTCAAGAGGGAAAAAAAGGAAAATTCCATTCGAACAAATGAAAGAAAAAACTATTTTTACTGTTTTTCACGCATTGAAAAATTGAAAAATTAATTATAAATGACAAAATCTATATATGAAATAATTTTAAATTAAAAATAAAGAAAAATTTATACACTGATAAAAAATAACTTTCACCTTAAAACGAAACAAAGATCGTTCTAAATATTTTTCACGCATTAAAAAAGTGGATTATATCGTACTCTATAAATTAAAAAAAAAAGTAGCGATAAATTTACACATTTCACGAAGAATAAAATAATTTTGAATAAAGTCTACGAATCCAAAAGTCTTTGCGAATCTTTAAAAGTAAAAAAAATAACTTTCTTGTTTGTTGTAAAAAAGAGCAGCCGTGGTTATAACGCAACTCTAGTTTTAAAAATGAGATAACTAAATGAATGTCATGTTTTGTACATAAATTTATTATTATTTATTTGATTTATTTACTTTAAATGAATAAATAAAAACTTTCGAATGAAAACGAAAAATCTAAGAAACGAATGGTTCACCCAGTGCAAAAAAAAAGTGGTAATGTTAATGATTTATAAATTTTGTTGAAAAAAAAGAAGTTAAAAAAATGACAGTTACGTGAATGGCAATAAAAAAAGCGAAAAAAAGTTTCGACTCCGGTTACGTATTTTTTCTCTCGACGTTTTTTTTTCTCGCTATTTTCTTTTTTTACTCTTTCGTCGTCAAAGTCGAATCGACGAATTCCGATATGTGTAACAATATCACGAATTCGTAACAGTTATCGAGTTGGGTAAGAAAAAGAAAGAGAGAGAGAGAGAAAGAAAAAAAGATCGCGATCGATCGATGAAAGCAGACAAGAAAGTCTATTGTAATTCGTAATTCGTCGCGTCCCGGATTGTATTTATACATGTGCAGGTATGGCGAACCTTTTAGTCGACGAGGGCCACTCCGTCCATCGACAATTGTCAAATTTGTTCCTCGTCTAAAGAAAAAAAAAAGAAGTAGTCAAAAAAGAAAATTCCCTCGTTTCCTCGTACGAAAAATTCTGCACGTGGATATGTCGTAAACATTGATACAAAGTGAACGCAGTGAAGTGACATTCCAAAAACATATATAGGAAAAAAAAATTGAAAAATATACGGTGAAAAAATAAAATGAAATTGATTCTGGTAAGTTATTATACTTTTACGATTTTTCACTGACGAGTTTTGAAAAATGGTTCAACTAAAAATTGAATTTCTTGGTTTTTTTAAAAGAGTTTTGCTATTTTTTGCGTCTTCGTCGCGTCGGCGTCGAAGAGCGAGAAACCGGAAGTTCCGGAGAGTCAGCGAAAACGGGACGCAGGATATTCGTACAGCCGTCCGAGCCGGATCGTGGTCTCGCATCGTCTGGAGCCAATAATTATTCGAAATCGAGTACCGAGCCGGAGTTCTGCATCTGCGAGGCCTTTCGCGCAGTACGGGCCACCAAGGCGTCCCGGAAGTTCAAAGAGTCCAGAATCGAGTACGGAGACCGGAAGTCCGCAGAGAGTTCCGAGCCCGATCCGTGAGAGCGAGTTTGCTGAGCCGAGTCCGATCGCAGGACAGAACAATGTTCCCTTCGACTCGAATTCCGCCAACTATCTTCCACCGAAGAATCAAAAATTGCCAGGATACGGATCTTCGGGTTTCCAAGCTTCCGGGACTCGTCCTCAGGGATTCAGAATAAATGTTCAGCCTGAGAAGCTCGTGCGAGGCGAGCAAAATCAGATTTCCGATGCAGCTTATTTCCTGACGCAGAATTCCCAAGCAATCTCCCAGCTCTACGAAACTCCAGCGATAAATGTCAACTACGAGCCTCTGCCTGAGAATCAAGAGAGCGGAGTCAATTTGCGTGCCTTCGAGACTACAACTCTGGCAAGTTTGGGGACTCGAATTCCTGAATTCTCAGCCAATTTTCCATCCTATGCGTCTGGGATCCTGGATAGGGATGCGCTGAGAAGTATCAAATCCCTGGAGAAGGACAGACTCATCGAGCAGTTGCGCAGCGATCTAGCTTCCTCCAGGTACGCCCTGAATCAAGAAAATTTGGATATGAGGAAATTACAGTTCTTGGGCACCCAGGGGTCGCTGAGTTCATCATCCCAGATTGGAAATAAGCCTTACGGAGTCATCTCGTCGAGCCCAGGATACACTTATGCACCTCCAACTACAACTTCGAAGCCAATCTCAACAGTTGCTACGGTTACTCCAGTTAGCCAGGGTCCTGATATCGCTCAGAGGCCTCAGACACCGCTAATTCCCAGTAGCTCAAATTCCCAGGCCACCAATTCCATTCCCAGCGCCGCTTCTATTCCATTTCCTCAACTCGGTGGCTTCGTTCCACTTTTGGGAACAAGTTTTCTCAATTATCCTTACGGCACTAATCTTCCGGGCTCCTCCAGCGTGCAGACGACCTCTCCGACTCACCTGGCTCTTCCAATTCCTACAAGCCCTATTCATGAAACTCAAAAACCCGAAACTTCGAATCAGATACCTCTAGGATCAAATTTCAAGCCTTCAACTGCTGTGCCCATTGCACAAGTTCCCATCCAGCCGATTCACCCTGTCGCTCCGTTGCAGCCAACCTTTCCTCTGGTCCCTGCTATTAATCAAATCCCAACGCTTAGTCATATTCAAACTGTGAATCAAGTTCCAGTGATAAATCAAATTCCTGCGATCAATCAGATTCCGCTTCAAACTTCTCTGCAAACAAGCCCCATTGCCCATCCAACTTACGGAGTTCAAAACCCAGTTAATCCTCTTCTCATTAAACCATCAAAGCCCCTTTATCCTCTCTACTTTTATCCCAATGTCTATCAACTCCAGAAACCAGCCCTGACGACTCTTCCCTGGAACTACGCCCCTGCGTTCCAGGCTGCAAAGACCGAGGCCTGGAAATGAGGAAAATCACAATTTATTCCCTGCCTTCCTTTATACTCGAATCTCTCTGATATTTCTTTTATATTATCATCCCCGGGTGACATTTTAATATCTTCTCTGACGTTTCTTCACTGTCTTCCCCGGTCGTTGACCTTCGTAAACGATCTCCGAGTTCGTGACTTGTAAATACGTAAGGCTTATTTATTGTTATCTCTATAATTACTATTATATTACTATATATTTTATTGTTTCTGTAGCTTTTTTTTGATCAACGAAATATATAAGAAGTTATTTCTTGAATTCTTATTGTTGTTTCACTTTTTTATAGCGGCCATTTCGTGATCGTTGAACCATCTCGAAAACGCGATCGGCTCGAATATCCTCAATTTTTGATCAACGATGATACAATATTTATTCAGGAGATCGAGATCGATGGCAAAAATGGTTCGATGCTTGGAATTTTTTCAAAATACGAATAATTTTTCTCATATTTGCGTATAATCAGAGTAAATAACACGCGAGACGCACACAGCATAACCTCATTTTCGTGTCTGTTGCGATTGAACGCGTCCGGCGATTCGAGGACAGAAAAATGAACGTGTTTCCGTATCCGATTATGCATTCCCGCGGCGGTACCATCCTCGGCGGGAGTATAACCTGGCCGTGATCGTGTCTCGAATAATCGAAGGACTTTCGAGGTCACGCTCTCGAAGCGCGGGCACGTTTTTCCACCGTTTTCTTCTTCTCGCCGGTGTTACTGAACCCCGTCTCGTAAATATCCCCGATACCTCGCACGTATTCCCCCGTAATAGTGTTCTATATATTCCCGGTTTATGCCTTTTGAATCGTGCGTGAGGTGAGAGTTTCGTAGACGCGACGCGCGCGCTTCGAGCCCCGATCGTTCACGCGCGCGTGGATATTTTCTCGAACAGGGAAAAAACTTTCCATCACGAAAACGGTATAGAATCGTAAAACGTTTTATTAATCGGCATTCATCTTATCGTCAGATTTTTCGATAGTTAAAAACATTCGTATATACGAGAAAATATTAAATATAAACCTATTAAGCACGTGAAAGAAAAACAAAAATGGCGACTCTCGTATACACAACTTAAAAGTCCAATTTTATAGCTATTAATTTTTATTTAAAATCGTCTAATTGGTAGTTCAATCGATTTTTGTAAATTCGATCGTATTTCATATTTTTTGCCTGGATATAAAACCTATAAAAAAAGTTGCACCCACGCAGAAGGAGTAAAGTTTTTGAACTTTTATAGAATTTACAAATAAAACTTTTATATTATTTATTATTTTTACTCGTGATAATAATAGATAAATAAAAAAGAATATGAGATAAATGAAAAGTGTTGCTGCGCGATGAAAAAGATGAAGGTCAAGTTCGTATTTCGTAATAAATTCGATCGCGTTTCATAGAGGGAAGCCCAGCAGGTCGTAAATATGGAGACATAACCTTATACTTGTTAGCTGAAAAAAAAAAAAAAAAAAATAAGGAGCGCGCTCGTTCGGAAAAGGAATGCGAAGGGTGAAACGCGAAAGTCAAGGCTTTTCCCCAGGCACGAAATTGTCACTTGCGATCTCGGCTGGGCCCGTTATTTATTTCGTCGCGCGGCGTAAACACGTCGCGTCCCGGCCATTCACTTTCCTCCACTGACCCAGATACGGCCGTCCGCGGCCGGTTCTGACTTTTACCGGTCAACCCCGTCGCTCCTCGATTATTCCCACGCGCATGCGCGCGTCCACAATAAAGGGACCCACTTCTAACCTCACACTCTTATCTTTCCAACATTTTGCCTTATAGCCTTGCCTCGTCTGAGAAATTCTCGCCGGTCTCGATGCGTTACGAGACGTAAACAAGTCTCCGGCATTCTGCAAATTTCACAAAAGAAATAAAAAAAAAAGTAAACGAAGCAAGACGCGGGAAAGGATGAAACGCGCGATTCCGTTCGAAGAATCGACGCCATTTTAAGTTTTACCGGACGCACGCACGTAGAAATCGAGAGATCGACGGGAGAGAAATGGACGAAGCAATTTCCGGTCGTGCGAGAAATTCTCTGAGTCTTTTTTCACTTATTTTGAAGTTATATCTACTGCCACTTTGAAAACACGATCGACTGTAGAGTCCTCGATTCGTTGTCTCATCAAGGATCGAAATGCGAATTCGGGCCACGCAGATTGATGGCAAAAATGCAATTATCGGCTCTCGCGTTCTCTTATCACGTGTGATTCGTCTCCATAATATCAAGATTTTAAGCTTAAAAATTACCTAAAAATGTATAAATTCTTTCAATATACGAACTTCGTTTCCTGTTTGTTGGCGATTCGAGTCAACTTCTAAACGTTCGAGAGGACTTCCGGTCGACGGGTATTCTCACGGGGACACGCGATTGCGGACGTCGCGTGACAATATGGCGTCGAACGAAAAATCCTCCACGGGAATCGTCTCGCCAACGAGAACAAAGGCTCGGGGGTTCGCAACGACGGTGAAAGTGAAACGAAAACGATAGTTCTTGGTCACGGGATCCGGAGGGTCGTCGACGAAGTAAAAAAGAATAAGAGCCAACGACGAGTAATAAAAGCCTCTCACGCCTCTCTCTTTCCTCGGACCCTTCCTTTTTCCTTTCTTTGAAATTTTAGAACGATCAATCGATCAATATTAAAGATCTCGTTTCTCCATGAAGTATTAAAGATTTCTGCAGCCTTGACGATCCTAATTTCACCAAGATATAACAGATTAATTAATAAAAGTTATCTAGAAATATATAGAAAAAGTTTTATTTGGATCAGAATAAACTTTTGCGATGTCAGCCATACTGGATTTGAATTTTTTTTTTGAAGTAATGAAAGAAATCATAGAATAAGAAATAATATATTCTAACCACAATAAAATATTTATGATAATTTTCATGAAAACTTTAATTTCATATTTCTCACATAAAAAATTTGTAATGTCGGCCATATTGGATTTAACGAAGACGTTGAAAAACGTCGCGAGGAAAGTTCTGCGGCAATTATTTATTTTTTCTCATTGCTTTTCTCTCTCTTTTCGAGAGCGTCGGAGAAGGTTCGAAAAGGAAGAAAACGGAAGAAAAAATAAAACGAGAACGTTAACATTTCATTCAGGCGTAATTGTTCTCGAGATCGTGAGAGAATGAGGAAAGGCGAGAGCAATTTTCCGCGGAGCCGATCTCCCGGTCGAATCGAGGCTGGGATTGACATCGCACAGGAGCGCGATGACAAAGCGGAGGGCGTTGACCCGCTCTCATCAATTTTTCCCATCGCGGCGAAGAGAAAGAATCTGTCGAAAAAAAGAGAGAGAGATAAAAAATCGTGTGTTATAACGCCAGAACTTTCCAAGATGGCCGCCATATGGACGAAAGAAAAATTTATGCAATTCGCGAGAATTCCTTTCACTCCGTCCCCGGTGATGCGTAAGAACAACGATCCATTATGATCCGTGCTTCCGGTGATACAGAAATCGGCGGCGTGTCCGAGAGATAACGAGCCGAACCGGAAGTCCGTCGAAGAAAAAGTCTTCCTAGGACGTCGACGAAGTACTTTCGGCTCTTCCGAGATCATCGAGACACCTGCTATCCAGAAATTCGACGATCTTTGTATTCAAAGTCGAAAATGATGGAAAATATTTGAAAATTTTACATGAATCCTTTACAAATATTAGATGTACTTTAATATATGTTTGTATGTGCAATTCCAAGTCAATTCAACGAGCATTTGACGGTGAACCCACCGATTTTTAATATTTTTAAATATATATGTTATTGTAGATGCTAAATGAAGTATCTATGCCAAAAATTTTTAACCTGCTTCCATCTTAACACGTAATACTGAAGTTTCTTAAAATATTCATAGCTTTTGGAATAATTTTTCGAAATCATTTTTTTAAATGTACTTTTTGAACAAAAAATTGAAAAAAAAATTTTTTTTTAGTGTCTCTATGGGCATTTTGAGTTCAATAATTATCCAATTTTTCGATTTTACGAATTAAATGTCAATAATAAACTGCTTTTGCTGGGATTAACTGTCCCATGCATTCCTTAAATGAATTATTTCTAAAAAAAAAAGATTTTACATTTAATTAACACGTACAGCTGAACTTTTGAATGGACTGTCACGCGACTCGTATCGTAATGGAAAAAAATGTGGAGGATCGGTGAAAAAAGATACAGATAGAGACAAGTTTATTTATGTTTTGGTTATTACCATGGGTAATTGCAATAATAAGGTATTAGCGGAATAATTAAAGAGAAAAGGAGAGTAAAGGGGGATAGTGAGAAAGAAAAAACAAAAGAGCGGTTCGCGGGTGAAGGCATTTTCCTTGGATCCGTAACCGGGAGGGCCGAGAGGGAGACGTACGCGGCCCGACGTCGCGGTCGCGAGCGTTTTACCTTCACCTAGACCTCTTCTTTCTCCCATTCCAAGAGGGGACTCCCGACTCGAGTATAAAACGTCTCGTTCGGGAGCCCGGTGTCGCCAGAACCGAGGAAAACCGGAGTTAAATCGTCCTGTCAATTTTTTCAATCTCCATTTGTCGCTCGAAATTTTCGTTTACTCGCCAAGCAGCCTATCGAAATATATTTCACTGGGCTTTTACTGAAAAACACACCGAACACTTTCAGGATGCGAAATTTCGTGAGTCCAACTTCTAATTATTTCATTATGATATTTTCACTTACATTTTCTTTAATATACACATTTCTTAATATTTTCATTTTTTAAAATATATATCCAAACAAAAGAAAATTAACAAAAAATTAAAAATAGTGGATGGGTAATAAAATACAATATTATGTAAAAAAAAAATAAAATAAAATTGCTCCATATGAAATATGATACAATAATAGAATAAATACACAATACACTCGATAAGTACCAATAAAATAACGAAATTTAAACTATACTATAAAAAAATTTAATTTATCATCGTTTTAAAAAAAATTGTCATAAATGTAGGACAATAAATAATGACACAAGTCATGATGTATAATATATAATAGTATAGAAAGACAGATATAAAAAATATAAAATAATATGGTGGTTTAATAACGTGAATACTTGGAATCGATTCGTAGTTTTCTTTTTTTTTTTCATAAAAATGTATTTATAAAATGCTACAAATGAATGAATAACAATAATATGTACCTGGAAATAAAAGGAAATATGGAGGGTGACGTTTAATGTTTGATTTGAAGGTCGTGGTGGGCCTGTCGGGCCTGCTGCTTCTTTCGTGCGTATCCGGTAGCGAGGGCCGCTCGGGTGATAAACGCTCGAGGTACTACACGGTGAGCAAGGACAAGCGGGGAACTCTGGACTACGGCGGGGGTGGCCACGGACTCTCGGTCTTCTCGCCGATAAATCTGCCGGCGGTCAGTGGCTACTCGATATCCGGTTTACTCGGCTCGACTTCCGGTTACACGGTGCCGTCATCGTCGATCGGTATTTCGGGAACATCCGGTGGAGTCTCGTACACGTCCGGGGGATCTTCCGCGAGCTCAGCACTCGGTTCTTCGTCTGGCTTGAGTCTAGGAAGCTCGCAGGGTCACGGACTGAGCCTGGGAAGCTCACAGGGTCAGGGACTGAGTCTAGGAAGCTCACAAGGTCAAGTACTGAGTCTGGGAAGCTCACAGGGTCACGGACTGAGTCTGGGAACCTCACAGGGTTACGGATCAAGTCTAGGAAGCTCACAGGGTTACGGGTCAAGTCTAGGAAGCTCCCAAGGTTATGGGTCAAGTCTCGCAAGCTCCCAAGGTAACGGGCTGAGCGTCGCAAGCTCCCAGGTATACGGCTCGAGTCCGGTAAGCTCGCAAAGTCACGGATTGAGCCTCGGAAGCGGTCAAGGCTACGGATTGAGCCTGATGGGAAGCTCCGGATCGTTCTCGTCGAAGACTGGACCAGTTACTTTTGGCAGCCCCGGCACGTCGGCGAGCTACTCGTCGAGTCCGGTGTACGCGGTGCAAGGGCTCGCCGGCTACGGGACCGGAAGTCTTCCGATTTTGCTGTCGTCGCACGGTAGCGGCGGTATACCCGTGAGCCTCCTAACTTCCGGCACAGGCTCGCAGGGTTACAAGATAGCGATGAGCGGAAGCGGCTCGTCGGAATCCGGCCAGACTTCCGGCTACGCGATTCAGCTACCGACGAGTTCGCACTCCGGCAGCCCCTCGACCGGAAGTACCGACTCCGCCGCGTACTCAAGCTCGAGCGAGGCCGCCGGAAGTTACTACCAACCGGCGAGTTCCGACGGCGGGGCGTACGCGACCGGAAGCTCCAGTTACGGGGTGTCGCACTCGAGCCCGACCGTCATTTATTCGCCACCGAATACCGCCTACTCGAGCCCGACCTCCGTTTACTCGAATCCGTCTTCCGGCTACTCAAGTCCGACTTCCGGATACTCGAGCTCGGCCCACGAAACTCCCTCGTACTCCGTTCAAGCGTATTCCGGCTCTTCGACTCCGACTTCCGGCTACTCGAGCTCCGCTTCCAGCTCGAGTCCTACTACTTCCGGTTACTCCGGTCATACTTCCGGCTCGAGTCCGATCTCCGGTTATTCCGGTCATAGTTCCAGCTCGAGCCCGACTTCCGGTTACTCGAGCTCCATATCCGGTTACTCATCCAGGCCGACTTCCGGTCACTCGTCCTCCGGCTCGTCCGGTCCAACCTTGAATTATCATCAGACGCAGAACTCGTACTCCGGACAAAATTCGGGCCAGGGCTCGAGCCAAACGAACGGTAATGTCTATTCGACGATCGGCTCCGGCTCGCTGTACTCCGGACAGATATTGAGCTATTCCGATCCGAGCTCGAATTATGTCACTTCCGGGGCTGGTAATTCGTACGGATCCGCGACGGAGTCCCAACAAGCCTCGTACTCGCACCTCAGTCCGAGATACCTCAGCTTCGACGAGGCGAAAACCCTCGAAGCCGTCGACGTACCCGGACAAACCAAGTATGACACGATTTCTTACTCCAGTCCCGATGGAAAGTATTGACACTCCGGCGAAGATATTTATTATTTATGTTCAAAGTTATAATGAAATACATGAAAAATAACTTAAATGGAAGAATTATGAAAATATGAAGAAAAAAAAAAACGAATGAAAACGAAACCATAAAAAGTAAGAAAACGAAAAAAAAAACGTTGATCGTTTCGAGCCCTCTCGAATAATTTATTGTTAATTAGTTTTAAGCCTAGCCATCGTTTATTTATATCCGTTAACATTAAAAAATATTGTATTCTTTTTTCCCGAATGTAGGAATTTCGTCGTTGAAAAATAGAATGTGATCCGTTGTTTTTAAAAAATTGTAAAAATAAAACGAATTGTGAATAAATTGCATCAATTTTTTATTGATTTTTTGATCTGATAACAGCATGCATGTCGATCAAACTTTATTTAGATTTGCATTTGGAAATATGGATTTATTTAAATTTTGTATTTATAGTTTGGAATGTTTAATTTGTCCCAAAGTAAATTTATAAATTATTCAAAAAATTGACGTGCCAAATAATTTTGAATGAACTTGAGCCAACTTTCAAATAAACCAAAATTTCGTCGTGCGACGAAAGAATAAAAATAATGCAAAAATTATTTTGCAAAAGAAATTAATTTTAAAAAATTCTATATTACCCAAAATTCAAAAAGTAATTCCTAAATTTGATTTTAAAAAATATAACAAAAAGGATTAAAATCGAGAGTGAATGAGAAAAAAGTGGATAATGTAAAAAAGAGTTTTCTGGCACGAAGATTGGCTCGAGTCCAAAAGAGAGAACGAAAGAGAGATTGGAGGAGAAAAGTGAGAATTGGAATGGGCGCAAAAAAGAGATCACTTTTACTTCAAGGCCGGTAACGAGAGTTTGTTTTTTCTTTTTTTTTTATAATGCCCGTATAAATTTATAAAAAAAAACATAAAAATGGGATGGGCAGGGAAAAGAGTCCCCTTTCTAAATGTTTATTTTATTTGGGAAAGTGAGGCCCCGCGAGTGCCTTCTCGTTTGCACCGGATAGGTGAATGTCGACTGACCGGTTTGCAGGAAAAGAATTTATAACGCCAACTAGAACACTTTTCTTTCTTTCTTCTTCTCATTTTTTTCACGTATCTTTGATTTTCTCTGATTGAGAAATTATCCAGACAGACATAGAACGTGCTCATCACGTTTTGTTTCAAATTTTTTTCTATTTTACTATTTTCTTTTCAAATTTTTCAATATTTCATCTACTTATTTCAAATCAAATTTAATGAAAATAACAAATTTACTCACCAAGAGCAATTAGATTTAAAGAAATTTATCGAGAAACTTGTGCAAAACAAAAGCAACAGAAATTGTTTGCCTGTCGAAATTTTCTGACGTTTGAAGAACTTTTTTCATTCCTCTTACAATGATTACTCGTTCTCTCGAGCATTCACTTGATATATACATTTAATTCATTGCACTAATTAAAGTTTTGTTTTTTCAATTTATTTTTTAGATAAAAAAACGCGATAATGCGCGTGCACGAATCTTTTTTTTTTTATTACCATGCACCTGACCTACATTTCGGACTCGTGTTACGTTTCCAACGTGTGTAAGAGGACTCTCGAGCGAGCAATTTGCCACGCACAGGGAATCTTTCGAAAACGAGCAAACTTCATTTTTTTAAAATATTTTTTTACTTTCATTTTTTTCACTTATTTGTGCACTAGTTGCCATCACCATCGTTATAATTAATTACTATTATTATTTTTCGACCATTTATTATTATGAAATAAATTAAACAAATTTTCACAAATTTTTATTATTTTATAAATAAGAATAAAAAGAATGGTTACATAATTATTAATTACGTGATCTTGTAGACATTATTATATATATGTAATATGAGTAATAACGCATATCGCTATAAATAATTTCTTTTCATCGTTAAATCATTCAATTGTTTTTGCTTCATGTTTGTTTATCTTAATAATTTGTGGCATGCAGTTAACAAAAGAGAAATGTGACAATAAAGTTCGTAGTTCTGACCCAATTTTCACTGAGGTCTCGAGTCGTTTCGTCGTCAGCTATGGGACGATTTTTCCGCAATTTTCGACTCTCCGTTTCAACGCACTGATTCATCGGGGAAACGAAGAGTGACCCGATTACTTTTCATTCACTTATTCGATGAGAATTATATATTTTCAGTCCTTTTTTTCGTTAAATTTTAATAAAGTTAATTCTGTATATTATATATAAGTTATTTGAATAGAAACAAGTGGATTGGACTTAATTGCTATTGTTTTTGGATGCTCACAAGTTAATTCCGAATTTATTTACTTTTTAAATAATTGACTAATTTAGTTTAATTCCTAATTTAATTTAATATAATTTAATTTACTGATTTAATAATGTACTTTTTAAATGATGTATAATAGAAGCATAAAATAATTTTTTTTTAATAATTATAAATAGTTATTAGAAATAATTAGTTATTGAGATAATTTATAAGAAATGAATAATTAAATAAAAAGCATGATTTTTAAATGTAATTAATAAAAAATTTTTAAATTAAATTTGATATCTTTTATATGATTCAGAACTAGATACACGTGAATTGATGTAAGTCGATTTTTCCTGGACAATCACTCGGCCAGGAGAAGGCTCGATCGCTTCACTTTCTCCGAGAACGAGGAACATCTTGCGAAATCTCTTCGCAGACCACGCCTCGTTCTGTCTCCGTTCATCTCTCTCTCTCTCTCTCTCTCTCTCTCTCTCTCTCTCTCTATCTATCTATCTCTTTCTTTTTCCTCCAGTTTTTTTTCTGCCTACATGTGGATCGCTTTTCTTTTTTTCTCACGGCATTCTCGTCATCCCTTTCTATTCGAGAATCCTGCTTTCACGTGTGGCTTCGATCGCACCTTGTCGCTATTTCATTTGGACAAGCTCGTAAATACTTCGGACAAGCCAAATTATTAAACAACCCCATACTGTAAATCTCATTTTTTTTTCTGATATACTCTACGATATAATAAATCAATAATAAAGTAAACAATTGAGTAAATAAATAATTTTATAATCACGTGAATCAATCAATAATAAAATAAACATCAGCTACGTAAATAAATAAATCAATAATAAACTAAACAATTACATAAATAAATGATAAAATAAATAAATAAAAGTAAAATGAAATAAGTTCGCAGTCTGCGGCAGGTTTCGAGACCGGATTTCGTCCCGGTATCGTAGAGACGAGCGAAGATCTGGAATAGGGGGAAAAAAACAACCAGATCCGACCGCGTCCACGTTAACGGAGGGAAAAGCCAAGCTAGTTTTCTTGATCCGATTTTTGCACTTTTTTTTCGTTTACTTCTATTTATGTCTATTTTATTCGTGTCTTTTTTTCAACCTTTTCTCCATTTCTCTCCTCGACTTCTTTTTTCCCCCCTTTGACCGTCTCTCCTTCGCTCTCGAGCCGATTTTTGCGAGTTACGACAGGTCGAGCTATAAAGCCGATATTCGAGCCGATCGGCCTCGTCATTGAGCCGACGAACGTCGCGCCAACCGCGTCGTATCAATTTTTACTTTTTTTTTTATATTCATCTGAAAAATATATAATTAGAAGAAAAAAAAACGAAAAAAAATTATTTTTTTATTAAAAGAAAAGGTTTAAACTAATTAGATAAAATTAAATAAAAAGAAATTAGGCTGTGGGATAGAAATATCGTTGATTTTTGCTTCGAAGTCGAAGAAAAAAAAGTCTCGAGCACACGATGGAGTCCTTGGTTAGTGGATTTGATATTTATTTTTTTTTTAATGTCGTAAATTTAGGTCAATTTAATTGAGTCGTTATCCCAATTTTTAATCATCAATCACGTTTTTATTTTATGATTTTAAAATGATTAATTCTTATTTTTGTCAAGATAAATGGTAAGCTGTGCTGGATGTGTATAATACGAATTATTTTGATTAATCTAATTTTTCTTCGATCTGATGGATTGTTTGTGAAATGTCCATTCAATTATTTTCGTAACATTATGCCGTTGAATCACTTCGAACTCGTTCGACTTGGTTTTCACAATGGAATCTTCGTTCCTCGATCATTTTGCACTCTAATAGACTGAAAATGATTTCACATTGAGGGCAAACGAAGAATTTCTTCAATACGCGTAGGTAATATTCTATTAAATAATGGTACACTTAATAAGTGTACCAATAAAGTGTAAAAGTGTCTGTATGAGGAACGGTACTTTGAAAATGGCACTTCACGCGGGTACCAAAGGTGATACCGAGATGGGTATACTTGTACGAAAAAATAGTAATGGTGTACCAAAAACCAAAAATGCTTTTGTTTGTTTGTTCTGAAGTGAATTAAGTTGACATTGAGTACAATAAAAGTATATAAATGATTGTTCGCAGCAGCTGGTGGTGGTGTTGCTGCTGATACCGTCGGTGATCCCGGCGCAGCGTTATTACCGTCCGGGCCCGGTGAATCCGAACGACGAGCCGTTCCTGCCGATCTACCCGACATATCCGTACAGCCCGAAGCTGATGAAGCGCGGCACGGACCGTGAGCTTTCGGCGGAGCTTTACGCGCCGAAGGTCGACGCCCGCGACTCGTACGCGTCGAGCTACGGCGTCAATTATCCGCGCGACGTTTATGCCGTAAATGGGCCGAAAAATGCAGGTGGGACAACGGCCACCGGAAGTTATCCTTACGCCGGAAGCGGATACGCGGGATTCATGCCGGGATACTCGACCCCGTATCCGGGTGGTTACTCCAGCCCTTACCCGTACGGTAATCCCTACGGCGGGCCGCAGAACGGTTTCACTTCCGGCCCTGCTGGCTTTACTTCCGGCCCGAATTCATACATATCCGGTCCGAATCCGTACATTCCCGGCGCTCCTGCATTCACCCCGGGCCCAAATAATCCGTACACTTCCGGTCCGAGTCCCTTCGTATCCGGTCCGAATCCTTACGGTTCCGGCTCATCGTATCCCCCGTATCCGTTTTATCCGTTCTATCCGTATGCCGGAGGCCCCGGGGCACTTCCGGGCGGGCCGAGTCAAGATTTCGACGAAAACGCCGAAGACGAGCCGGAAGTTAATAATAAGTCCCCGAAGAAGTCGGAGAAGAAAAATCGTTACGGGGGCGGGGCCGACGACGACATGAGCAAAGAGTCGAGATATCTCGAGGGGAATTATCTGGGCTCGAGGGACCTGGACGGACAGTCCTCGAGTTACAAGACGTCGAACCAGCTCGAGGGATCTACCGAGACCGGGACGACTTCCGGTCTGCCAAGGACGAGCTACCGCGTCGTCAGCCTCGGCGGACATCCGGTCGACTATCCGCTGCCCCAGTCGTACGCGAAAGTGCAGCATCTCGAGCAACTCATGAGTCAGACGATCGCGAAGATTCTCGCCCAGCAGACGAGCCGCCATCAGGCCGGAAGTTACGACGACAAGAATCCGGGGGTTATCGCCAAAACCGGGCTCGCTTACGTCGTAAGCCCGGCAAATTTGTCGAAGAACGTCGCGAGACACGGAAATTATCGCGGGACCGGAAGTACTCCCGTGATAATCAAGGTCCAGGAACCCCTCGGACACTCCGGGGGAGGAACGCTGCTGTCCAAGATCAACAAATTCACCGAGTCCGGGTCACGGGACAAGAATTCCGGGATCTACGTGCCTCCGGAGGCCAAGGATATCGTAAAGGACACCGGAAGTTACGACTACGACGCCAGCTCCCAGAGCTACGAAACTTCCGGCGGCGACGCTTACAAAAATAAGAATAACGAGCAGAACTACGGCGTTGAACAAAATGGCGCATATTCCAGTCACGTGACATCCCAGCCGAGCAGCTTCTCCTATTCGGATTACGCGCGGAACTCGAGCTCGAGGGACTTCAAGCCCAGCTCCGACGACGCCGGATTTGGCAATAGAAGTGGCAAGGCTTGAGAATTCCGATTTTTTTCATATTGTCAAGTCGTATGGCAACTCCCCGAAGTACCATTTTTTTTCAAATTTAAATTAAATCGAAGATGGTAAAAATATATGGTGATTGGAATCGTGACACTCGTCGAAAAGCTTTCGGTATTTTTTTTTTTCTGTGATGGCAAAACGAAGACGATGACCCAAGGGTCATCAAAGTGGCAAGAATTGGGGCATTTGGAAAAAATGATAAAATGGCAAAATCTTTTTGAATTTCAATTTTTCTGGAAAATGGCATTTGATATTTTTGTTATTCGTTTATCGCAGATATCATGAACTATCGACGCTGTTTTGTAAAGGAAAAAAAGAGTTTTTTTCGCCTCAGAATCTCTTGATAGTACATAGGTGCCAAAAATAATAAATGAAAATAGTATTTCTCACGAAATTCGTTGAAAATGGGCCTACATTCTTGATTTTTGTGTGATAATGCAGTTTTTTTAATGGACAATAATATTTATGAGATTTTGAAAAAATGGTCCCTGCATGTATGTTATGCATTACTTCAGTTATTTAAATCAAAAACTACGTTGCTATCGACTAAGAATCCCTACAGTTTTTTAGTATGCTAAGAATAAAAATGTGCCAAAATGAGTAAAAAATAGTATTTTTCGAAAAATTATTGAAATTTTCAAAATTAAAAGAAAATTAAAAACCATTTTTATAAAAAATCATTATTTAAAAAACGATGTTCCAAAAAATCGTTATTCTGATGAGGGTGTATTTTTTTTACCTGGTGCTCATTGTCGGTGATGGAAATCGTTCCATGATTACATCGTGATCATTTTTCAGAGGCTGAAACACACGCTTAATTTTAATTTCTATTTAAACAATTACTTTACATCTCGTTAGTCAACATTTTTTTTACGTTATTGGATATTATTTTCACGTTGATGCGTCGTTTTTATCATTCTTTTATTGTAAAATAAGATGCAAGGGTGAAAATAAAATGATTCTCTTCGAGGAGAGATAGACGAACGTTTTTTTGTCCCTTATTCATTTTCTTTTTCCTCTTAAATCCAATTCAATTTTCATTATATGCAATGTGGCTGATTTAAAATAATTATTTATTGATTGGTTATTTTGTTGAATTAATTATTTACTTATAAAATAGAGAAAAAAAATTTTTTCCATCTTTGTTTGCAAATTGTATGAAATTGGAATTACGGTTTAAAACAAAAATAAATGCATCCGAAAAAAAAAGAAATAATTTAGTACCAAAGGCTCGCGTTTTAAACTCAAATTAAATCGTAATCAATTCCCAAGTATGAAGATTAAAATAGGAAATGATGCGATTGAAAAATAAAATAAAAAATGACGAAAATAAGCGATTTATCCAGGAGAGTTGCATAATGCTCGAGTCACGATGTTAGTCGCTAATAAAAGCATCGAATTTGTTTACCACATTACTACGATGAGTCTTCGAATTAAAATCTAAATTCAAATTAAATCGTAATTGCGCGAATTAAGTTCCAACGATGCAAAGTGAATGTACGGTCTCGATTTGAAAATGAAAAGAAAAAAAAAGAAGTTGAAAAGAAGCTATGAAAATAAGGTTAAAAATTGAACCGAAGTTAAGCGAGTGATTAAAAAATAAAATGAGAGTTAAATTTTCGAAAGGAATTCGAGTATAATAACTTTCTATATTCATTTCGTACGAAGACGAGTAAGAAAAAAAGACTTTATACATACATATAATTATAATAGTTTATACATATAAATGTGTATGACTATGTATATATATATTATACACTTATGATATACAAATAGAGAAGATTCGATGCATGGTAATTGCGAAATTGTATCTGTACCGGTAGCGTCGCTTTTTAAACGTTTTTCCCTCGCTCCTGGGAGTACGCGAGAGAAAAATAATCGCCAGGAGAACGGGATGCAAAAATTCTTCCATGGTGAGCGGCGTTTTCGACGTAACTATAATTCAGGAAGCTTCAGGACCCGATAGGATCGTCCTCGTCCCCCATCACTTTCGATAAACTAATTTTTTAAGCGTATTTTTCATTATATTTAAAAATATTGCAAGAAATAATTTTCTTGTAATAGTTCTTTTTATTTATATTTATTTTTTATTTATATTTCCTTACATAAATATATTAAGTTTTTCTTATATATTAATTATATATGCATATTATACGAAAAAAAAACTTTTTTGCATAAGTATATTCACAGTTTTTATATTTAAAAATGTTTCTTAAATTCTGTTTTTATATATATTAAATTAATATATGTTCTTTTGTAAATATATATTTAAAAACTATGTAGTATATGTTTTTGTATTAGATATATTTCTTTCTTAATTTTTTTCGTGGACAGATTTGCTCGATAGGAAGAAATTCCAGATGAGTGAATTTTCCCACGTATCGAAGGCTACGTGTTGGATTGACCGTTCATTAGCCACACACGATTCCATTTTTTAATCTCACTGTCACTTTTTTTTCCGCACTCTCGTCATTATTTCTCTCGATGCCCGATATTGCGGAATGCAGGAAGGAAACTACCATCGTTTCAACCAACACTCCAATAATAACAACAATAATAACATCAAATAAATACAATGAGTATTTTTAAAAATACAATACAATAACGTGAAAAATCATTTTGTTTAATCAAAAAAATATATAATAAAAAACAAATGTAATGATAATAAAAGTAAAACAATTAAAAAAAAACATTTAAAAAATTACTGTAGGATGCAAGTAAATTAAAGTAAAATTGTAATATTTAACTACATTAGTTGAACATGAAAAAAAATTAAATAAATGGTGAAAAATGATGGCATATTTGTTCAAAATTAAGTACGTACGAAAAAAAATGACAATTTAGTAAAATCGTAATAAATAAGATAGAAAAAAATGTTAAAAGTATATAAAAATTAGACAAGATTGTAAAGAGAGACGGTAAAGAGACATGCACTTTTTGTAATTTATCACCAATAATATTAAATAACGCGCCCATTAATAAAAATACGTCGAATAATGAGCTAAAAGTAGGAAGGGGGGTGTATAAAAATGGTGAAAATGGATGAAAAATTGTTGAAAAAACGAGAGTATTTGGTAAAAAAGGATATATATAGGAGTGCAATGAAATGGTCGAGAGGCGTGTTCGATGGCCGGTGAGTGGCCTTGCACTCTCGTAAAAGTGAACGGTGACCGTCTCCGGGCCTCGGAAGAGCCGCCGCGAGGAAAGTGTTGGCCCGAGGGAGGTGAACGACGAGAAAGGAGAAAAAAAATCCGGGAAGCGGCAAGTGGAAAGGGGCTTCCTCGTGCACGGCCAAAAGTGGAATAATTCCTTCGAGATCAGACCATCTCCGAGGGGGAGACAAAGAGAGACAGAAAATTAATATTTTTTAAGAGGCCCGGGGATGGGGGCATTCTTGCGGAAGGGAAAAAATAAATAGACGAGGAGAGAACGAGTTTTTTAAACGACCATTTAATTCGAGCACATTTTTTGTTCTTCCTTCTCTCTCTCTCTTTTTCTTTCTCTTTTTTGATCTTCTCGCTCCTGACTTTTTCACCGGGATGATTTTTCGACGGTGGGAGAAAAAGCTATATAAAACGACGCATAGACGTCTCCGGGTCACAGTACTCTCGGGATTTCGTCCGGAACATCTTTTTTCTCGATTTTTCCTTCTTTTTTTCACCTTTTTTTCGATTGGAGTCGGTACTCGAGGCTCAATTTATTGGTTTCGAAAATGGTAGGTTCAGGCACCTCTGAGACGACATACGAAAAAACCTTCACATTAAATCCAACAATTGAAACAAAAACTGATTATTTGTACGAAAAATTTAAAAACAAAGCATGAATTTTATAATCTTGCACTATATTAAAAAATTTATCAATCCCATGAACAAGAAGAAAAAAAATTAAGTAAGACCGTATAACATTGTCAAAAAAAGAAATAAAAAATAAAATTCATTCTCATTTCAATTTGCCAATGAGTATTAAAAAATTCGCTCCAATTTCGTAAAGAAATCATTACATAACGGTAGAACATGTATAAAATAACAATTACAAAGAGAAGTAGAAAAAGATGTAGAACTCTTACAAAATTACAACTTTATGTAAGCAATAAAAGAAATTATTAAAAAATATCTATATAAATAAAAAGTAATTGGTAAAAGAAAAAAAGCACGATACTTATAAAACATCTATAAATAGAAAAAAAACGCAATTCTAAAAAATAAATCAATATCTATAAATAAAATTTAAAAAATGCACGATTCTTGCGAAACAGTAATAAATAAAACTTCGGAAAAAATTCTTAATGGGGCAATTTCATAATTTTGTAATATTAACGACCATCAGTAACGAAGAATCGGGGAAAAAACTTGGACGAGACAAAAAGTGAGCAGGGATTGGAGGAAATAAAAGTTTTTCCTCATTTTCGTCATCCACGTTCGTCACAACTTATTTTTATCATTATTATTTTTTTAAATTTGTTGTCAATTGAATTCAATTTGTACGAGAGTGAGAATATTTTTTAAGGAGAAAAAGAGAGAGAAAAGGAACGGGGCTCGGAATTGGGAGGAGTGGCCAGACCGAGGAAGGCACTTGGCAAGGGACTATAAAAGATCGGTCCATACCGGATGTATGACCCAGAACATTGCAGACAGTGAAAGTGCTCTCGAAGGAAGACCTGGCCACGAGTTCTCGCCCTTCTCTATTTTTCACTCGCCAATCTCCGATCGGCCATTGCAAACAGAGATAAAAATTAATAAATTGTCACCAACGAATAATTACAATAAACAATTCAAGTTGTAGTAATAACAACACGATCTGCAGTAAATAAAAAATTTTGATAACACGAGAATAATAATCAAATTTATAAACAATAACAAATAATATGCTTTAGAAACAGCAACAATAATACCTATAATTGCATCTATAAATAATTATTAACGAAAAGGGTACCGATAAACAATAATGATGAACAATTTTTAAAATAATGATAACCATACAAAATCAATAACAAAATATTGATAACGCGGATAATAATAAAATTGACCACCAGTAATAAAGAATGTTCTAGAAACAACATACAATATAGTAAAAACAATTGAAAAAATGATAATAATTCGAACAATTTGCAATAAATTCCGATATTAAATTTATCGTTTTATTTCAAATACACCAGAAAATAATCAAAAATTATAAAATCAAATTATAATCTGGAGAATCCAGCAGCGATAAAAGAAATTATTATAATATACATTTATCAACAATATTTTTCAAAATAATAATAAGAAGAAAAGAACTTTTTTTCAGAATGAAAAATTTGGTAAATGATTGATTTAATTTTTTTCTAGTTATTATATTTACACCGATTAAGCATGAAGTAATAAGCAAACGAATAAATTTTTTCTTGTTCTTATTTTCCTTGTCGTAGATGAGATTCGCGGTGGTTCTAAGTTTGTTTTTCGCGCTCGCGCTCGGTGAAAAGAAAATCAATCTCGAGGACATCGAGCGTGACAATCTTCGGGCAGAGAGCAAATCGAGATCCGGTAACGCCGGACCGGAAACGAGCTCGTACGTCGCGCCGAGCAAGCCCGAGAAATTCAAGCAAAATTACTCGAACTACGTTCCACAATTGGAAAAGTACAATGTGAGTTTCGAATTTAAAAAAAAATATGTTTTTTTTTTCGATTTCAATGAACTAATTCAAATGTCAGTATTTTTTAATTTATCAAGCTATATATAAATTTATTTAAATTAATACAACTCTTGATTAATTTTAATCTGCACAATATTATTTATTAATTGTAGCAAATTTAATTAATTATCTGCTTTGGTAAATTTCGTGTGAGTTTGAGTAAATGTCGTTATATAATGAAATTTATAATTGAAATTGTAATTATAAATATTAGGATTATCAAAAAGTCGAGCAGGAAGTCCCTAAGGGACTTTCCCAGGCGTCGACGTATCCTTCAGCACAGCAACAACTTTACTATCAGCCGGAAATAACAGTTGGAAATCGATACCAGGCGATTCAGCAGAAAATTGTCGGCGAAAAATTCGCCAAAAAATCCAACAAAGGTACAATTAACAAAATAAGTTAAAAATTAATCATCCTCATAAAAAAATAATTAGTAATTAATAATTATAATATATTAATAGTTAATCTATTAACAATTGATATCAATATTAACTAATAATAAATATCAAGCAATGTATAGTATACATAACGTTAATAAATAACATTGCTGAATATATATGTATAAAAATTCAAGTAAATACTTTGAAAGATTGACTAATTAATATATCTGGTATTAATTTCCTTTTAAGAACACTTGTACGTTAATATTCCGATGGCCCAGTTTCTGTCATACTATCCTAATCTTGGGCTGGACCAGTCGAGCAGTGCCAAGCAGGAAATAACGATCCCAATCTACACTCCGGAGTACTCTAGGGAACCGATTTACTCGAATTCCAAAATCTCGTACCAAATCGAGCCTCAGTACGCTCCAGCATCATCCAGATATCCTCTCGTTACCGAAGCAATCCTACCTACCAGAAATCATGGAAAATTCGTTTACAGCTCGACGAATCATGGACACCCAGCTCAGGTAACAAAATAGAAACTAACAGAATTTGAACAGGATTTGAATGAAATTTGTTATAGGGACAGTTTTTAACGTCGATTTGAACATAGGCTACTTTATTTTAACTCATCTTGACCACATGGCAATGCAGAGTATGAAATTCTGTAGAAATCGACCAATCGACGATGGATTTACTTGAAATTTTCACCCTTATTCTCGGCGAAATTGAAGAATTTATATAGAATGTGCCAAAAAACTGATTTTTGGATCCTTTTTTTCAATTTTTCAATATCAATTCTTGGATTACGCCTCAAATAAGTAGCATTTTCGTTATCTACAGGAAATTTTCGATCGAATAGGCTCTTAAAATCGAGAAAAAAAAATTCGAAAATTTTTGCGAATTTTTTAAGGTATACCCCTTTCCATTTTTTTTTAAATCTTTAAGACGTCATAACTTTTTTAATAATCAATGAATTAACCTGATTCTTGCGCCATTCGCTTCGTTTTGCAAAAATCTTTAAAAATCACCCTTTATAAAGTGGATTTCATGAAGAGAAAGAAAAGATATGGCTAATTGAAATTTTCATGAATGCTACTTATTCGGGGCAAAATTGAAGAATTCATATTGAATAAACAAAAAAACTGGATTTTGGATCAGTTTATCTATTATCGCGAGGGCGCGAAGTCTGCTAGTAAAAGAATAAATTAATATATTAGTTAATTCCAAATTTTACTCAAACCTGTGGCGCGTACCATAGTTTATTGCACTGATTACTTTAAATTTCAATCTCTCATGAATATAATTACAAATTTTATTAATTTTTTTATTTAGTCTCTCATGGTTAATTGCAATTTTTGGCTATTATTAGCTTTCCATATGAGTATATACAAATGTAATTAAGAATTTAAGGGTTTTTTTTTTCACTTTTGTCAGAAAAAATTGAATTAGATTTTAATTGAATTTGATGAAAATAAATAGCTGATGATGAAAAGAAAACGATTTATTTAGTATCTTCAGGAAATAATTTATACGCAGCCGAGTGCAGTGACTTACGTGCCAGTGTCGAGTTCAGGTCACGAGAACGAGAACACTCACGTGAGCCAGACGAGGCAGCAGCAGTCTTACGTTCCTTATCACCAGTCGATCGGCAGTTATCACCTGTCGACGGGGGGAGGCTACGTTCCCCAGATCACAAATCACATCTATCAAGGCCAGGAGGTCGAGAGTCATCAAGAGAATTATGAAAACGTCAGTACACATTCCTCCTTAAAATTCTTCCTAACAATGTAAATTACATAATATTTTCATAATAAATTACAACATTATTTGTAACATATTCTTTTTTATCGAATGAATAAATTTGAATATTAATAAATTTCATTATTAGTGATAAAATGATAAATTAATTGAATTGAATATTTTTTTTTTGTTTCTGCACAAAACTAGGTCGAAACTCCCGACATTGGACTCGATCTGCCAAGACTCCCAGCGCAAAATTTCAACTCTGGTCAGAGCCATCAGGAGTCATACACATCCTACACACCGAGTCACCTGGCCAATTCCAACGAACCGAGAACACTTCTCGATTCTTACATACCGAGCAATTTGATCGCAGCCCAAGATTCCGAGCGGTAATTTTTTCTCACTTTTACTCCAATCTCTCCATTTTTTCCACTCATTTCACTTTCATCTTTTTTTTTCGTATTATTTTTTTCTATATATTTCTTTTCATTTTCTTTCATTTTATTCCATGCCGAATTTTATTCATGAGAAATTTTTGAACAGTGTTTTTATCTTTAGTTATTTAATAAATTCAATTTTTCAACAACAATAAACTCTTTTTAATTTTTAAAATGCTTTTTTGAAAATTATTAAATTAATAAAAATAATAAAAATAATTTATTTTCAGATATCGAGAGCGACCGATCAGACTCGAACGTGGCTTCGTTCCATCGAAGATAAACTATGTGCAATCTTACAAGAAACGTAAAGCCCAATAATTAAACGGATAAACAAAGTAAATAAATAAATGAATGAGAGCGCCAATAACGATATCAAAAGTAAATGAATTCATGAAGAGAAAGAAAATAGCAATTCTTTTTTCTCTTTTTCAGATTAAATAGAAATTTTTACAAAAAAGTTATTTCTTGAATAATTTTTTTTGAGAGATCTTAGATAATTTTTTTTTTAATAATTAGAAAGAGAAATGATTTTTTAAAATCGTTCAAGAACAAAATATCCTTAGAATACTTTTTTATGGAGTAATTTTTTTTTAATAATTTTAATTCCATGGGGGAGAAGCGAGTGCGAGTCAATTCTAGTCTTTTTATCCCGATGCACCGGAAATTGGTCGAAAAAAAAACAACAAAAAATTTTTAACAATTTTAACGTCGATTCAACTCAAAAAATTTGTTATTACTAAATTTTTTTTTCATTTTTTATCATTTAAAAAATATTTCTATCTTTGGATTTTTTTTCTATCATAACAAAAATTTTTATCATTCTTAAAATGATTTAAAAACATTTTTTTTCAAATTTGTTCAACTTTTTTCTCCTCTTTTTAACAGGCTCGCGTCTCGCGAGATCTACCTGATGGCAATTTTCGCGAAAGTGTGTGTGTGCGTGAATTTTTTCTACCGATACGAGAGTGTGTGTGTCCCAATTTGTTTTTTTACGTCTCGAGTCTTCTCGCTCGGGTCGTCTCCCATTTTATTTTTTTTCCTTCGTTAGGACGCCGTATCTCGACCCAAAAAATGTTCGTCAGGTCCGAAACGAATTTGTTTTTTTTGTTCTGTGAATAAATTTTAAAATTCGAGCGAAATCGATACATTTACGAACACAATTTTGTAAAATGTTTGTAAACGACAGTTTTTGAATAAAATTTTTAGAAAACAATTTATTTTCATTTCTAATATAAATAATTTTCGAAAAAAATTAATGATAATTAACGACTAACATTCCATACATAATTTTAACGATATTAATTTAAATAATTATTGTAAATATAGCAGTATTTATAATAACGACAATAATATTGGGAATAAAAAGTGAAAACGTTCAATAAATTTTCCAACGTCACAGCCAATTTTTCTTTTCTTTCTCTTTTATTTTCTTGCCTGATAGACAATTGATGCTTTATATTTTTTTCGCTATTTTTTTTTCTAATGGCTTACAGCGTAATAATATGAGTTACGACTTGGTCATTGAGGACGCTTTTACTTTTTCCCGAGTTCGTAACCGTAACTGATGTGAATTACTTTTCTTTCTCTCATGTTCTTTTTTCCCTTCCATCGATGAGTATCATAAGTTCAATTACATTTTTGTCGTCCATCGTAATTCTTTCTTAGGTACAATTTTTGAAATTTTTCCAAATAAAAATAAAACGATCGATAACAATTGCACATTGTTTTTTTATACTACATTTATTAATAATGGTTCTTATAATTATGACTTTCATTAAAAAAAAAATGAAAAAATAACAAATATTCCAAATATTTGTACTCTAAGCTTTCTGATCTTTATTTTTTATTTGGAAAATCATCTTTATCGAAAAATCTATCCAAGAAAAAATCAAGATTAAAAATATTATGTGTTTTGTTTTAATCTTTTGTTAATGTAGACTCGTGCAGCAAATAATAGTATTTTTTTAATACAAAAATCTTTAAACAAAGCCAAATTGTACTTAATTATTTTAATTCTTCGATTTTATTGATTTCTTTTAATATCACAAACAAGTTTTATCAAAAAATCTATTCAGAAATTTTATAAAATGGCGTTTTATATTTTTCGTTCTATTCTGTCAAGTGATGCTACTAATAACAGCAAAAAAAAGCTAAAATTCGAAAAAGACTGTTTAAAATTTTTAAAAATCGTAGACCTGCATAATTACTGTGAAAAGTAATTAAAAAAGCAATCAGAAATGCTCGTAAACGAGGAGATGAAATGTAAAAAAATGTAATTAATCTGGCCGAGAAGTGAGAACCGAGTGAAAAAAAGGATATTCTCCCCGATCAATCATCGATTTTTTCGTCGTCGACGAGTTCATTTTCTTTTTTTTATCACGGTTTATTATTTTTTTCCTTCTCGCGGTGTATCGATATTATGTTCTGTTTTTTTTTTCGAACGTGTTCGATTTTGAAACGCAACGAGGAAGAGTCGAATAATGGGTGTCCGGGTCCGGGCGAAGTGAAACTTATTATCTCCGTCCTCGTCAATGACAGAGTGCGAGGGCATATAAGGCTGGATGCTGTGGCCTCGGCTTCATCAGAGCCAAACGGACGCGAACCGTTCAACGTTGCACTCAACCCGGTCGACTCCGATCCTCTTTCCAAAAGGACACTCGACCATGAAATCGTCAATCATTTATGTGAGTTTTCATTTTTTTGACATTTTTTTTTTCATTTTTTTTTAAACCATGTCTAAAGTTTGAAAATAAAAATTAATCATTATTTTCTTCTTCATTTTAATTTTTATATTCAATTATAATATTTCATACTTTCTCCACGTGATGGAACTTTTGAACTGTTTTTTCAATCGTTCCTGTAATTTTTTTGCTTCTTCTAAATGGTTAGGCAATTTTTTTTAACACATCTAAATAATTCATCGATTTCAGTATATTTTAGTATTTTTTCTTTTTCTTTAACATTGTTTTCATCATTTTTATTTTATTTCCAGAATTTGAAAAAATTAATTAGCCATTAATATTTTCGTTTTCACATTTAATAATTATTTCATGCTTAATTATTTGATATTACTTTAACAAAATTTACCATTGTTTTAACGACTCATTACTTTTGGAAGATTTTTCCGGCCAATCGTTCAGCTGTGTTGACACATAATAATTTTATGGCTAATTATTTTTGAAATTCGACCCAATTCCACGATTTTCTTTTTTTCCCTCCACGAAGAAAAAAATGACCAATTGCAGAGTCGTAATTAATTTGATTAAAATAGTTTGTACTCTATAATTCTATTCTTTATATTTCTCTCTTGCCACGAACTAATGACACCCTTTCCCAGATTCGAATCGAACTAACGAGACTAAAATTCAGTATCTCTCGACACTTGAAAAATGTTGATCTTTCGAATCAAATTTTTTAAAATTATTATAAAAATTAGTTTATTTCAAGTTTATTTGAAAATATGATAAAAATTCAATGAATTGCCAATTTTTTAGAGTATAACAAAAATTAGAACAGAAGTTACTCTTTTGAATGAAAACTTCATCATTCGAACAATTCTTCTTCACACGATATTTTTACATATTTTTCTTTTTTTTTCATCGTATCTACGGTGAAAGTTTTTCCAATTTTTTCATGTTTGCACAAACGCACACGTGCACGCACGCCGAGTTCTCGATTTATTCGTCGAAGAAGAGGATTTTGCTCTCGTCCAGTGAAAGTTATAAGAAATGGCCGGGAGCAAAAGTTCGAGATGAAATTTTGTGAGTTTTGCATTTTTAATAAACAGTAATAATGGCTGAAAATCAGCCAGCGTGAAAAAAATCGATGTCAAAGAGATAAAAACAAAAGAATAATTTTAATATTCCTTTAATAATAATAAAATAACAATAATAAACAAAAAATTACAGGAACAATTAAAAATTTTATTAATTAGCATTGTTTTATTATTCTATGTAATCATAAATTATATTCAGTACTAAAAATGCAATTATATGCAATAATTATAAAATAAATATTAAACAAAATAAAATAGAAAAAATAATAAAAGAATAAAGATAATGAATTTAATAGAAAAAAAATTGGAACGGGCAACATACAAATACAATTGGATTTGAAGGGAAAAAAATATTCTTTTAAAGTTACGTAATTAAAAATCGTAAAAAAAATCTTACGAGCATGTAGATTTCGAAGTTTTTTGCCATTTTTCTTTTTTTTTTATTCGTTTTCGATTTCGCAGAAGAGTTTTGCATTCGAGGCGATTCTGCGAAAATTGGGGGGATAAAACTCGTTTCGTTCCTTGCCTTGGGCCTCGTTTCTCCCCCGTCCCGTTTGTCCTCGCGATGGGCAAGAAAAAAAAACAGAAAAAAGAGAGCCAATGCGCATTTTCACTACTTTCTTCCGAGTCTTCCTGTCTCTCCGCTCCATGGCCGAGCTGGACCCGTTTTCATCCGCGATGCCGGACGCAATTCTGCCCGTTAATATTTCACGCAAAAGGTTTCCAGGTGCTCTCGGGGTCGAAAAAAAAACATTAAATTCTTCGTAAATCATCTCCCAACTATTTTTTACCTCTTTTTTTATAGTGTTACAAATTGAAAAATTATTTTTGGTAATTTTTTTCGCAATGTCTATTCATTCAAAGATCACTGAAAAAGAATCTCATCTATTATTTTTTATTATTCAATTTTATTAACGAAATCATAAAAAATATTGTCCCCGTGTTAATTTTTTTGCCTCTTTCATTAATTTCGTCAATTTTTAAATGATTTTTTAAAATTGTTTTTAATTATTAAATTATTACATTTTTTTAATACTGCAGTAAAGGAGAAAATTCATGATTCACGATTAAAAAAAAAACCATTACAATTGATACTTAAAAACAGTTCTTTTTTCCTTTTTTAATTTAAAAAGATAAAAATTTTTATGATTTTTGGTCGTTTTTTTCTTGATACCGAATTAATCAGAGGATCGTTGACCGCCGGCAAGGATGAAAGAGAGGATCGCATCAGGAAGAAATATATCGAGTGAAAGTAACAATTACGCTCCGAGAATAAATAATGATAACAATATTTTAAGAAATGATGAATGACGATGACCGAAGGATCGTAATATTTCTCGTCTCGATTATTCGATTTTTTTTTCTTTTCACTATTCACGCCTCATTCTCAACGCTCAGTTTGGCAGGCACGAGGCATTAAATTGGGTGAAAAAGCTTCGAAGACATTGTCAAGAAAATAATTAAAAAGTGCAATGTCCAAACATCAAATAGAAAACAAAAAAAATAAAAAATTTCGAGATTTAACAATATTTTAAATTTCATCTTAAAAATTACTCTTGATAAAAATTTTTAAAAAGCATTTGATGAAAGTTCGTATATCCGTCATGATATTGATTGAAAAAAAACGTATTTTTCGAAAAAATGCTAACGATGAAATATAGCTGTATGGAATTTCTATGGTTTTTTATATTTGAAGATATTTTATGTGTAGCAACATTCAGGTCTCTGAATTAAGTGAAAATGATATTACGCAATATACAAATGTAGCATAATGTTAAAAGTAGAAAAATAATTTCGTATGTTTGATTTTGTTTTCAGTTGAACTTGTTTCTGGTAATTCTTGCGAGTTGCGAGAAGTCAGGGAGCACCGAAAAGAGTTCAGAGTCCGAAGAAACAGATAATTTTAGCGGCGAGTCGGAAGATATTGAAAAAAAGGACGATGAGATATTGAAGATAATCGAGGCCGATCCGAAGGCGTTGAAAAATGGAGATTTGCCAATTCTACCGCCGTTGATACTTCTGGACTTTGGTAACGACGTTGACAACGATACTCTGAGTTCTGAAGATAAATTCAAGCGTACGATTGAACAGAATTTGGGCTACGGCTTCGCGAGGAACAATCTTTTCTCCGGAAAGTACAATTATTATTTTCCGGCCGGTAAAACGGGGACGAGCGTCAGTATCGAGGAATCCATAAGTCCATTCCAGCCGAAGACGATAATAGAGACTGTAAAGCCGCAAGATAAGGGTCCGTACGGCGGTACGGAAAAATATCGATTCGGCGACAAACCGTCGAGAGCTCATCAGGGTGGTCAGGGTGCCCAGGAAGCGAATCCATTCACCAGCCAAATTTTGCGGCTAAATTCTCAGGGAGCTCAGGACTCGAGAGTTTACGGCGGCCAGCCACCGAGAATCGATGCCCAGCAGGCTCTCCAGGAAGCGAATTTATTTGGCACCGCCGAGAAAAATCCATTCGGCGCACAGATTTCACGATTAAACTCCCAAGGCTCCACGCCAAATCGTTTTTCGAGTTCCCAGCCAATATTCGGCCAACGCACGAAGCTGTACAAATCGTCGCAAATTGAATTTACGTCCGAGAGAAACCCATACGTGATGGAAAAGCCGAATTACTCGACAACGACATTGGCGCCACGTCTGGTGACTTCTGCGCCGAATTTTGCCAATCCGGCGCCGAATTACGCTACGGTTGCACCTCCGAATTCCTTCGTCACGCCAACTTCGTATCAGACGATTTACGGTGGAGGCCAGAGGGCGCCGAAGCCAACTTTCGATTTGGCGTCAAATTTAAACGGAGCCCCCCAAAAATTGGTACCAAATTCCGCAATGGAGTCGCCGCTCAGCGCGTTTGCCAATCTTCCCCGTTACACCATCGAGAACGGCGTTCGGTACGAAAATAAAATCGTTTGGAAATATCCCGATGGGAAAATTTCCCAAACGCCCCCATCGTCCTACGTAAATGCCTACAACGAATTCATCGCCAGACAAAAGCAGGCTACAGAGCCGTATTACCAAAATACAGATTACAAGGTTCAAAGTGAGCAAACGGAGAGTCATCAGAGTCTCAATGGGCAGTCATATCAAAATTTTAATCAGGATGGAAATTATCAGGGCACTTTTGCCCAGGCGCCGAATCCCCCACAGACCTTTGGAAATTTCCAACCGATGAGATTTTCATTCGGCAATGTAAATTCCAAAAGTCCCGCCCAGTTTCCCAGCGATCAAAACAATCGTCCGTCGCGTCCGAGCCAATTCGTTTCTTCGGCTACCCTGAACTCCGCTCCGGCGCCGAATGATGCCAACTTCCAAAATTCGTCCCCGGGGAAAGTCCTGAAGGATTCTTACGGGTCAACGACGTATCTGGACCAATCGCCGGTCTCGAAATACGCCGTAAACAGCCCAAACGCCGAATACATCTACGAAGATCGGCCAAAAAATGGTGCCCACAATTCCGCCAGGCCTGCGAGCTCCAGCGGAAAAATATCGGACAAGACTCTTTCCAAGTATTCCCCGGAGGCTCAGAAGTACCTGACGAAAATCTTCGGCGCCGGTACAGCGTCGAAAGTTCAGACGCCGAATTTTGAGTCGTCAAGTTCTTCTGCGTCAATTTCTGGAACGTCAAATTTTGGGGCATCGAATGTTGATGCGCCGAATTTCGGCGCGAAAAATTATGAAAATCTTCTGAGCTACAATCCGTCTCTGAGCCAGTACATAAAAGATCCTTCGGCAATACTGAGGGCCCAGCCGACCTTCGTCCAGGCAGGAAACTCCCTTATTCCTGTTATTATTCTCAGGGTCGACGGGGTAGCGCCGATTCGGGCAAGGCAGGCTCCGAACATCAATCTCAAGGCTCTCCTGCAGCAGTACTTGACCGATTACGCCGGAAGCATCGCAGCTGGCTACGACGACGCCGAAACGAGCGACAAGCCGATTTCCGGTGCCCGAAATCCAGTCTACGAGCTTACCCAGTTGGCCCAGAGCCTCTCGAGGTTCTCACCAAATCCCACGATCGCCAACGAGCTCGTGAAACAACTTTCAGCAAATCTAGAGCAAAATTCTTTTTCAGCCACCTATGGGACTAGCAAAAATTCGCCAAGGCAGAAAATCAAGAACGTCGAGATCATCGAGGATCCCAGATACACAAGTTACAAAGTCAACAATTAAGCAACGTTGACCAGTGAATAAAAAAATGTTCAATTTTTTGTTTTCGAAAAATTGAACATTTTTTTTTTCATTTTGCTTGACCGTCGATCAGTTAAGGTAGTTCTCTCGGTACATTCAAATCAAAAAGCTTTTTTGCTCCGTTCTTCTTTGTATCATGTGATTTTTGGGCTTAAATTTATAAAGATAACTTGTTACAAATTGGTTCAGGAATAACGTACTCTAAATTTAAGGCCATTCAAGGTGACCCGTACTTTTTATGCATGAAAATTTGGAAAAAAGTCTGATGATTTTTTGGAAAAATTTAAGGAAACTTCTTTAATTTACTACAAAGAGTTGTATAAAATATTTTAAATATGCACATGATAACAAGAAATATTGAGGCAAATGTTTGATAAAATCTTTTAAAAATGATTTTTTTATAGAACTACGTTAGTTGTTTTTTTTTATCGAGTGCCATGGTGTGAGAATACAAGAAAATCGTTTCATTTTCTTCGCAAAGTATTTTATCTCGTGAAATAATTTTTTTTGAGGATTTTTTGTAGTTACTAAAATATTTTGTTTTTTTTTTTTGGGAAATGTGCAATATCGTAAGTTCTAAGTTTTCAGAGCCTCAAATTAACCAAATAATGTTTCACACTTCAGAAAGGTACCTTGTCAAAACTAGTTTGTAAGAGTATAAAAATGTAAAAAGGAGCTTTTGTACGTGTAATTTTTGTACGTTGACTGCGAAATGAATAAATCTTTTTTTAGAAATTTTACTTTCTCTCCCTTTGAAAAAAGAAAATTAAAAGTGATAAAAATTGACGATTTTTATTAATATGTAGTTTACTAATCTTGTTGAAAATTTTCACAGTCCATTAACCACGTGTTGAAACAAATTTAATCGTTTTATCAAACAATTAATAAACTTAACGCTATTAGAGTCGACTAATCCATGCATTGACTCGTGGTTTTTCAGGCATAAATTATTTTCGTACGAGTCGTTCAAACTCGATTCAATCATTTATGTTTTTTTTTCTTTTCTCAATTAACGTTCTTTCGCGAAATTCTTCATTAAATTATTCGACAGAATATCGGGAAAGCATTTGCTTAGGACAATAAATTACCAATAAAAATTTATTAGAGAAAAAGAAATTGAGCTTTGAAGGGGTTATTGAAAATTTAGAATCCACGATAATTGAATTCAATTAGCGAATAATGATAAGAAAGAGAGCGATTAATAAGAAATTAACGGTAAGAAAAAAGGAGCATAAGTAAAAACAGCAAGGTAAAATCGTTCAGAGATTTACGATTTCACGAGAGAGCGCCTCTGGCTCGTGGTTTTATTAAACGCTGATTTTATCTACTGTATAAAATATGAGTGCTTTCGAGCAATTAGCCAGACAAAAGGATTTTCGAGCTGGCTCGTGCCTCGACCTTGGAATTTTTTCATCACACCATTCTTCGATGATCAAGAAAAAATGTGTTTTTTTTAAATTAAACATTATAAACATTTTTTAAAATTAATATTTAATCATATCAAAAATTTTTATTCAAATTTACGCTTCTTTAAAAGCGATTGAGAAAATTTCTTTAAAAGCAATTGAGAATTTTAAAAAATTAAAAAAAAAACCAATTTTACAATCCTTGGATGCTGTTTGAATACTGCACTTTTAGAAAAAAAATTGAAAAATAGTTATTAATATCGATTTATCTTCATAAATGGTCATATAATAATTGGTTTGTCTTCATAATTTGGCAATTTTACAAATCTGGTTTTTTAAACTTTTGTAAATGTATGCCGTTGTGTCAATTCGATTTCATGCTCTACTTTCATAAAATACTTTAAAAAGTATCTCATTGGTATCATTTTTAGATTAAAAACACTAAAACAAAGCTGCTGATTAAGTAAAAGCTGCATGAGCACGTATGAGATTTTTTTTGTACTTTAATATCGTTTCAAAACTGAAAAATGTGTCGAATATGATGTACGGATCTTATCACAAAAATGAAAACAATCTTCGAAGCGTGAAAATTTACAAATACGACAAAATGCGACATTTTATTATCATCAATGGTCGATTTTTCGTAAGAAATCACTACAATTATAAGCTTCACGAAACTCAGTAGATTCGGCACAAATTCCTCTGCCAGTACAAAAGTTTAGAGTAAAAGCGATGAACAGTATTTGCAAGAAATTGTTCATAGCAATAATTTGCGTAACAGCATTTGGTAAGTTTTCTCATTGATCAGTTAAAATACTTATTCTGACTGTCGTTATTCAAGAATGTTGATATTTTTTAAATTGTGACGAGCAACGACGCGGCTGCTTTCTCCTTTTTAACGCGTTTGAATTTATATTTTGCTGCTCTTCTAGATGCGTACTTCATATAACTTGGCATAATGTACTCTATGAAATCCAATTGACACACTATTTTAAGCTGACACTTGTCAAATTGCTACAAAATGTTATTCGGTAACTACCTTGTAAAATTCGACACGTCTTATCCCGACACTCAATACCGGCCTTCTGATTTCAAATTGAGTCGAAAAACCGAACGACCAAGACCGTGTTCGATTTTTCACTCGACCTCGTCGATTCATCGACGTTTTCCCGAAAAATAAACAGCTTTTTTCCTTGTTAAGCTCGACGAATTTTCCCTTCTTTTATGTTTACGATCTGTTCAGGTATATTTCATATGAATATAATAGAAAATTAGGTTGCCTAGTTGTTCTCACATTATTACACACATAAGTTAGGTTCTAATTAAAGTAAGCTGAGAAAATTTTACGTGTTCGAGGTCCTCCAGCCTCATTTTTCGAGAATCGATAATAGGTACATCTTAAAATTTCAAGTGATTATATTTTTTCATGATTTCGACGATATCGACTCTATTATGGGTAATTCCTAAAAATGTTTGCAAGGCGAAATAAATGATCCAGACATCAAGGTCATTATTTCCAAAGCAGCGCACGTTGAATTTTTTTTTATGAGTACAAATTAGCCATAAGTTAATGCGCTTCGTATTGCATTCCATACCCATCATGAATTGATTAGAGGCTTCGCGTCTTTTTTAGTATAGGATATGCGTACAGGTTCATATTTTCTTTTTTGGTTTTTTTAATTTTAATTGTTTTTTTTTTTAATGAAATATTCGTACATTTCACCTAATTATGAATAATTATATTTATATGTCTTATTTACGGTTTTTTTTACAAATTCGAATACGTTTCGATATATTTTTTTATGATTAATTGGACAAACAACACTTATTGTTCAAATTACAGATGAATTGACAAATTTTTTTAGCAAAAATGTGATGTCTTACATTCACGTCAAAATAATTGATAAAAAAAATGTAAAAATTAAAATTGTTTATTAGGTAATGTTATCCTATCTGAACCAGCCAAGGTTCCAACTGTGTTGCCTGATAAGACCTCCGTAGTCAATCCGAATCATGGACGTGATGGTAACAATTGGACAATACCCGTGAAAATTATTAATGGTGAATATGTAAAAATTGAAACACGTAGTAAAAAATTTAAGAGCTTAAATTTAATTTTCAATCGAAAAAAAAAACGATTCAATCATTTTTACGCTTCGTTAGTGCGTTAATTAAAACAAATTAAAAATTACTTTTTTCAGGTAATATCACATCGTTGAAGTTATCTCAGACAATAGTGATAAATCAGAGTAGGATAAACTACACAAACGGAGGAGAACGTAATATTGGCAATTGGGATATGTCCAGGTTCATGGGAAAAGGTGACTGCAAAAACAAAAATAGTTCCTTGGCAAAGTAATTGCCAACTTTGATTAAACTTTGAATTATCTTGTAGGTAACTCAACACCGCTACAACTATTTCAGACAATAATAATGAATTGGGGTCACATAGGCATCATCAACAATCCAGGTATATAATCAACTGCATCATCGATGCTTCAATCGTAACTCTAAAGAGATCTAAACAATTTGTGATTCGTCAATCTCTTTGATAATTTCGTCTATAGATATTAAAACACCATGTAAAATTGAGAATCATTCCTAGGTAAAACGTCAACATTTCATGAGGATAAACCACCAGTATTGCCTGATCTGGGCTCTGGAACGAAACGTAATTTTATAAAATTCGAAACAGCCCCTTGGCAAGTTGGTTTAGTAAACAAATCATGGCACCTTTTCTGCAATGGTGTCATCATCGCGCCATTTTGGGTAGTTACGGCAGCGCATTGTGTACATAAATATTGTCCTAAAACGAGTAGAATGACAGATTTTTTCATAACATTTGGTGATGACAATTATAACAAAGGTAATACACGTGAGGTTGAATACATCGTTTGTTTTGGTGGATTTAAACTAAACAAATTGAACTTCAACAATGAAACCATTTTCGTCGGCTTGCATGATATAGCGTTGATACAGATCAAAAAAGAATTTGACTTTGATAAGATTGAGAAACGCGTTAAGATGAAACGTAAAAGAAATATTACTTACACTAACTCAATGGTAAACATAAGTGGTTGGGATGCCATTAAGGGTTATGGATCTGATCTTCTTCAAGGAGACCGAATGAAAATTATTTTGGATGCAGAATGCAAAGATATGCTATCAAAATGGAGAGTCAGGAAAAACAGACTTCCTTACCAACTGTGCTTGCAATACGCGAATCTTGATAATCAATGTCATAATTCAGCAGAGAGTGCCGTTGTTGATGGTCTTCTGATTGGAATCTCTGCAATGGTTAATGCTACCGGAAAATACGTGTGCGACATCGGAGGACTCCAATTCTATACCAATATCCCTTCATACTACAATTGGATTTGTAACAGCATGAACGGAAGCCCACTGCCTTGGCCAAATCAATTGGAACACTGCCCCCAGAATCTTCCTTCATTTTGAGACCACATCAGCATCATGATTCATGAAAGAGAACATTCAGGATCATCAAAAGACTTCGAGATCAGTATTTTCGATTCATACATCCAAATGATTATTATCTGTAGACCCTTCCTTCATTTCCAGATCATAAACAGTTTTTTTTTCAATAATTTTTTATAATTCCAAGATTTAAATAAGTATGATTAATTTTAATTGTCGACATTTTTCTTAATTTTTCAACGCGGTAGATACTTTTGTCCAGCTCATTTTTTCTCCTTGTTGGAAAAATAAAGAGACACTAATCACCTTGTACTTAATTTAAGAAATTTTTTTTCAAAATAACCGCTATTTTTATCAGGTTCTCACAACACAGCACGATTGTTTAAATTAACAATGCATCCAGACACGCGCATGAAATACTGAGCACCAATTGATAAATATTCCTCAATTTCCATGACACTTTTATCCGGGTCGAAAAAGAAGAAAACAATTTTCACGAAAAACGTGACGAATTACTGAAAACACGACGATATCCTTGTTTTCAAAGAACATACCAACGATCGCGTTGATAGATATCAACTAAAGAACACAGAAAAATTCTGCTTTCATATAAACTTTATCCTATACTTACGAAAAAAGTATCAGCAACTTGCACGAAAGTATCGAACCAGAAAGTGATATTTAATAAATATCAAAAATTCCAATAAGGTTTAAACTTTATTTAAATCACCATAATCTGAGACGTATTTGCGGAATTTTTCAACTATAATACTAGAACGTATTTATTAGACAAATAAAAATGAGAACTTCACGTTTTGCATAACTTTTTGAAAAAAAAAAATTATATTACCCTAAATACTTGGCATAAATGTCTTATTTCGATCAATCTACATTTTAATCAATTTTTAATTGGAGCATGACTAATATTGTTTGCAGCGAGTTTTTGAAAAACGGATTTTTCGCGTCCAGGAAATAATATTTTCATGAGAAAAAAATCTAAATAATTTTATCAGAAACGTGTCGATCCGTCGAAAACGAGGTTATCTTCTTGAATCGAGTGAATATTATTAAAATCAAGTTGGTGATTATTAATTTGGGCATGAAGAATAACCTCGATTGAATGTATAAAAGTCAACGTGGAATGCTATAGCATCAGTATACAACAATACGTTGACACGTAAGCTTAGAACAGCAGCGAACAATGAAGTTTATTTTGATCTTGACAGTAGTGTGTCTGGCAGCCTCGTTTGGTAAGTAACATTTTTTCATTGGAGATCTTTTTTTTTTAAGTCGACTGACTTTGAAATAACAATTATTCTTACTATTTACAAATATTTGATTGCAAAACGTTACATTTTTTCTTCTATCCTCATTTCCAGTTAAATAAATAAATAGACAAGAATGAAACAAGTGATAAAATTGTAAAAAAAAAGAATATTCATAATTCATGATGAAATTAACGTAAATTTTGTGAAATCCTTTCATATTTCGAACACTGTAACAAGTCCGTTTTAATTGTAATTGTTGTTTTTGTATTTTTCATTATTTTCGTATTCGTTAAAATTATTCTAATTATTAATTACAATTTTAAATGTGTATATAACAAATATATAAATATTATATACTATAATATAAAATAAAGATATATCGAACAATTTATATAATTAAATATATTATAATAATATTTCAGGTGACGCCTTTCTTGCTCGATTCTTAATTGACATCCCTAAACTACGGTCCTCGGTAAATCAGCCTTCGAAGTCAGACAAAGAAGGTAAATTTGCACAAAATTAAACAGTTATTTGCCAATATAGTACCTATTCAAACCACAGTTATGCATAAGTAAGTACTTTTTAAAAAAATAAAATGGTTTTATAAATTCAATTTTGTGACTTTTGTAAAAGCTTCATCGTCTAGAAATCAAAATATTTATTGTTAAAAATCGTATATTTTTTTCATAAAATCTCGTAAGAGCTCACGTTGATAATTGCAACTTGATTGTTACAGACTATATTATGACAAAATGTGTATCTGATTGTCTAATGAAGTTTAGAAATATGAGATTTTATGTAGAAATATAAATAGAAACAATATATTTCTAGTTAGCAACCCAAAGTAAGCCAGCCTAATATTAGCAGATAAGACAAACCTTATCTTATTACCTAAATATAGCACAATACGACTCATTTATTAACGTCTCTATGTCTTGTCTTTAATATGTCTTGCATAGAGTGACTTTATTGGTCGAGACGATCCTATGATATGACAAAGTGTGTGTTATGATTGACTTGTGAACATTAAAAACATGATATTTAGAAAGTTGAGATCTATATCGAAGTTTAAATACATTATGTTTTTTCTAGATTTCCCATCTAGTCCCGAGCCAAGATACTTACCTGGTAAGACAAACCTCATCTTATTACCTAATTAAATCGTGACGCGATTCATTTGTTAACGTCACTATGTCTTGCATTTACAATCAGAATAGGGTGACTTTATTGGTCGAGACGTTCCTATGGTATGTCAAAGTCCTAACCATCGAAAGAATTAGAGAAATGAAAATAATAAATATTTAATATAACAAAAAAATTGTACAATATATGGATGTATATTTTTAAGACGTTGAAAAACTAGCAAAATATCCAGTAAACCGAGTTCTATATATAGGTAAGATAAAAATGTTTATAACGATGGAATTAATAGCTCCCAAAAATTGTCATCGACAAAAGATACGAAGTGAAGAAGTACACGTCGTATGTAGTTTCATTATTTAGCAGTGAGAAATTTTCATACATAAAAGTCAAAAGACACTGCTGGATATCGGTGTCAAACGATGAATAAGCAATATCAGCAAATTACCACGTTGAGACAAAGCAGTGTTTGCACGTAGTAAAATTAAATTCATTTGCCTCTCTTTAATTTTTTTTCGAAATGAAAATGTTTCGAGAGTTAATAAAATATTTGTTGAAAATATTTCGAAAATACGTTTCTCAGGCGTTACTAACAACACTGAAATTTGGAAATCAATAAAAACAAAAATTGACGAATAATTTGCAAAATAGCTAAAAACGGCGGAAAATATTTATAACTAAAAAATTGGCAAGAAAAAACAAAAATTATTTTAAAATGTTCCCTTTTTTATTGCTACTTTGATTACAGTTGAATTCTAAGATCGGTATTTACTTGTCAACTTCTTTTTAATCACGCCAATTTTTAGCAACTGTATGTATGTTTTTTATACTTAAGTATTGCTCGAAAAATATATATATTTGACAATATATTATATATTTTTTAAAAGTAAATCGTTATTTTGAATTTCAAAAAATTCATTATTAGTAACCTCAAGAATTTTCTTTCAAGTTGCCTATTTATTTTTAGTTATTTTGAAAATTATTTTCTCTTATTCCATCCTAAAAATCTATCAAAAGTTGGCAACGTTTTTCTCCCATACGAAGTCGTTCAATAGTCAAGATTTATTTTAAAAAAGTTTCTGTAAATTAATTGAAGAAAAATGTATTTGAAATTCAAGAGTCATCCAATGATACATAGATTCTCTCTCTCTCTCTCTCTCTCTCTCTCGCTATGTGATTACGCAGAAAATTGATGCGTTTTTTTTTTGAAAAATTAGCCAAATCTTCTTCAATGACATGAAAATATCTGTGCAATTTTTCACTCAAATTTATTTAATTATTTATTGGCTCTTCCTAATCGTCGTGAAATTTTTACAACTTTTGGAGATGTTATACTTAACGTTGTTTAAAATTTTCCATCATTTTCGATTTAGAACACAACATCCTTAATGTGGAAAAATGAATGCCAACATTTGACAGTGATGTTACAGAGATTTAAAGATTTTCTTCATTATTTAATAATCCTATTCCTTTAATGATTTATAGCTATTGAAGTATTCAATACAACATAAAAATTATTTTTCAGATCCGATAGAGTCGAATACAAGACAATCTAATGCGCCTAACGAGGGTTAACTAAACAATACGTTGGCAATCTGCATAAATTTACAACACCAATCGCTATAAAAATTTAAAATGACGTTAAGCGTAATATTAGGCGTGCGTATTATGATAGCAGTTTTCACGCAAAAAAGCCATTTCTCAATGGATTTCTATACACTGAAATAGTTTATCCGTGTAGTACAGTTATATCAATCGTCACGATCATCAAGACAGTAGGATGGATAAAATGACTGTCTAGAAGAGTTTCAAGTTGATAAAATAACCATTTAAAGAAGTTCTAAATAAACCATCAAATAAATATATATATGGTGTTGGGTAATCAATCAATGTTCTATATGAGCCATAAAAAACTTTGTAGAATAATGAAAATGCTGAAATCATTGGCTGCAATACTAACAAAATGGCAATACGGTCACAGGACCTGAATCTCTTCAAAGGGTCTAAAAATGACCTACGTCTATAAAATCAATTAATTTTGGAGAAATAAAGTCAACATTTAATAAGGAGCCTGACATTGGATCAACAATTGACTTATTCAGCCACGGTCTTTTAATTTACAATAATTATAATTAATAATATAAACACAATATTTTGTCTAATCGTAATAAATATAAATTGTATAATAGTCTATTAAATATGAAATGAATAAGTAATATAAAAGAAATAAAAACCGTTAATTATTTAAGTAAATAAGTAAAAAGTACAAGCGCAAATAAAAAGTATATGTAATACATTGGTAACAATGACAAAAAAATTGTAAGAAACATTAAAAATAAAAATAAAAATGCATTGAAAAAAAAATTGTATTCTGACAATAATAATATGAATCGAGAAACTGAAGTTGAATTTCTTCGTAAAAATGGGATATCCAAGTGCCTTATTCGCGAATCAACGACAAAAAAAGTTTCGTTCGAGTTAGGCGAGACTTCAAAAATTTTCTTTCGTCTGTTTTTTTTTCTTTTTTATCTCGCTAATGATTAAGTTGATGGTCAGTTGCACGAGGAGTCTCGAAAAGCGTGTGTTCTAGAGCGAATACGAATCTCGGCTCGCTCCCGTACACACAGCCCGTAAAAGTATACCGTAAAAGTAATGACCGATTCGTTTCTATCTAATTTCCATTTATTTATTTGTTTGATCTTGCAATTAGACGAGGTAAAAAAAAACAAACGATTGTCCAGTTTTCAAAATGAACTTTCCTTCGACAAATAATTTCGTCTTGATTTGCAAAAAAAATGAACGCATTAATAAATAATTGGTAAAATAAATAAATATGTTGAAGAAAAATAAGATATCGAACTTCCGTTCCACTATTTCTAATAGTAAAAGAAAAATAATAAAAATAACGAGGAAATTGGAGGTGAGGAACATTTATCGAGTGAAATCAGCTCAAAGTGACTCCAGGATAAGAAATCGTAAAGGAATTTCATTTTTTTTTTCGTATATGAATAAATAAATTATGTCATTTATTTATTTATTCATAATAGCAAGTTGTTCTTGTATGAATAAGAAATTAAATAATGCATGAATATAAGAAATAAATGAGTTAAATTATAAAAATAAAATAAAAATTTTATGAAAATTCAAAAAAAAATTGAAAATTAAAAAAAAAGTTAAGACCGAAATGTACTTATGAGAATCGTTGAAAAAAAAAACGATCCGAAGGAACGGAGAAAGAGAAAGAGCGAGACGAAAAAAATAAAAGAATAAGAATTACCCGGGACGTGTGGAAGTGTTCTGGTGAACGATTTTCATAATAATAGGCACGGGGCAGTGAACATCCTCTCCCAAGAAATTCCTACGAGGATTTTCTCCCTCCGCCAATTTTTTTCTCTCTCTTCCTTTTTTTTTCTAGACAAGACTTTTGCAGTCGCGTGTCACGAATGAAAGTATCGCTTCTCGAAAGAAAAATACTCCCCGAGAGATAAAGACAGAGGTAGAAAAAAAATAACATAAATAAATGTATAAAAAAAGTAAAAAAAAAATAAAAAAAGGATGAAACAAAACGGGAGAAAAAAAATGAGAGAGGAAGGAAAAATCCACCACCGGAGCCTACGTACCATCTCCTAGCGATATGATATTTAGAACGATTTATATTTTTCACTCTGCTTACTCCCGGAGTCTATAAAGAAAATTGACCATTCACAATGCCGCTCAGTCCACTCCGGGATTTTCATCTCGAACGTGTGTCCAAACCGTGCAAGATTTTTACAAATTCTCAACAATAAATAAACAATTACCGTTCGATCGAATTAAAAAAATATATATATCATTTTTTAAAATAAATAAAAAAAGATTCATAAAAAAATATTTTTTTTTATTTTAATTTTCTTTTTAATCATCTGGAATTAATTTTCATTGAAATTTTCTACGTTTGATTTTTCTTCGACGTGATTCGCGACGTGACACAGTTCGTTGGTGTGCTTCGATGTTCGAGAATTCAGGGAGCGAAAAATAAACGAAAATAATCAACAAAAAGGAATTTCGTCGATCTCGGCGAATTTAATCGGGACACCGGAACGATTTCGTTCGCGATTATTCGCTGTTTATTATGTGTGAATGAAGAGACGAAAGAGGAAAAAATAAGTGCGAAATCAGCACAGATATTCGAGCGTTTTTTTTTGTTTTATTTCCAAGCGAAAACAAAAGCAGAGTGGACTAATTTTTCAGGGAAACATGCTGATTCGTCATGTAAGTATAAAAATCGATTGAGGAAAAAATTAAAAAAAAAACCAAACTAGAACGATATTTAAGAATTAAAAAATAATGAATATTTTGTTGTTCTTCTTATTATTATTAGCGTGTTTTCATACATTTTTAATAAATGCATTTATAAAAAAATTTATAAAAAAATTTATGAAATGACAACGATAAATTGTTTAATCGCAAATGAATTGATTTTTCTCGTTGGAAACGAAAAAAAATGAATTACATGAAAAAAAAAATTATAACTGAAATGTTGGGAATAATATTTTTGTTGTTGTTCGATAAAATGTTGCTCGAGCGATATTCTCGAAGCGTGCACGCGGAGAAGTGAGAAAGTTCAATTCAGTTTTGGTCCCGTGCACATCGAGATCCACGATTCGCATTTTAAAACGCGCCTAGCGCATTATTTTTACTTTTTCCACTCGGCTTTTCTCTTCTGGGTCAACCCCTTGAAAAAATTCTTCCACGTCCCCGATAAAACGGCATCTCGTTTCACAATCCAGGACGTAATCTCTCTTAACACCGGATCTCGTAATAATTTCTCCACTCCTCGCCTCTCATTTTTTACTATTCACTTTAATGGGCTCGTCCCGTTGATTTTCGTATCGAAATAATATACGTTTTTCTCGACAATACGAGATTATTAAGATTTTTATTGTGCCTTTTTTGATCATTCGATTGAAGGGATTTAATGAAATTATTTCATAATGAACAAAAGCCAAAAACACAGACTTTTGGATCAGTTTTTTTTCAATTTTTCAATATCAATTCTTGAATTGCGCCCCAAATAAATTGCATTTTCGTTATCTACCCCTTCTTGAAGGGCTATACACCTTTCCATTTTTTCAAAAACACCTTCAATGAGTGACAAATTTTTAAATAATTGATATATTCGCGTAATTCGTGCGCGATTCGCTCTTCGTTCTGCAAAAATCTTCAAAAATCACCCTTAATAAAGTTCATTTCGTCAAGATAAAGGAAAGATATCGCAAATTGATATTTTCATGGGTCCACGAGAGCCAGCGTGATCCCCGGAAAAATTCTACAGTTTTCCATATTTATTTATAGTGTATGCGCTAGGAAATCAATTATAATATATGGTCAGACAGTAAAAATAAACAAGATTTTCAGCACTGTTTCTTGGCAACATGGTCCCACGTTACAAAAACAAAAAACATAGTAATTTTAACGATATGATTATGACCGTGTACCAGTAAGTAATAAAGGGAAAAAAATGAATTTTCTTTCCAGATAATAATTTTGCTACTGTCCTGGAGAGTGACGAGCGGGGTCGAGGACGATAATGGACAAATAACGGACCAGATAGCTGCGGAATCTAACGCGGAAATAATCGAAAATCCGGGAGGATCCTCGACGCGACATCCACCGAAGGAAACTTGGACGACTAGTTACGAAAATTCCAACGGGTTCGTGCCAATGCTCGACGTAACGTCGAAAAATTCTCAGATCGAAAAAAACGAAGATACGAGTAAAAACGAAAATTTTCTCGACGAAATATCGAAAAATGATCGCGCACCGAGTGAAAATTTAAAAAATGACGACGCGGTGGATGTCCGTGATAAAATTAACGATTTTGGGAGCGATAGTTTGAAAGACGACGTCGACGAGGCCGAAAAGGATCGTCCAGAGGGGGAAAAAGTTGAAAACGATAGTTGGAAGAGCGTGGAAAATGATCCGGCATATTCGACGGAGGCCCGTATGTTTTTGAACCTCGGCTCGCCGATCTCGAATCGGCGATCGTACGAGGCGCGAAACGACGAGAGCGAGTTCGAGATCCTGAAGGTGACCAAGGAGACACCGGCTGTGGCGGATTACCGCGAATTTTACGAGAACCTGAAGCGGAATCGGGCCGAGACGGACGCGAAGGAGGAAAAATCGGCGATCGGTAAGAGCAAGCGATCGCGCGGCGTCGATAAATCGATCGGTAGCCGGGACGAGGATCGGCAGAGATCATCGAGCGTCTACGAAAGGCACTACGAGAATTATCCAACCGGAAGTCCTCAGATATGGGAAAATTATCCGAGCGAAAGTCTGCGAGATTTCCAAACGGCCTCGCAGCGGAACGCCATGAAAATTCAGAAGACGACGTTCGAGCCGAGCAAAACTTGGAATCGTGATACTTACGAGGACTCTGATTCCCGCGATCGACAAAATTCCCGAAAAATAATCGACGACGACTCGAGGTACGCCAAGAAAAATCGTCAACCGGTCGTCGTGGTCGAGCCAACCGATTTTCGGATCGACCTTAATTACAACAATCGCCAAACGAAGATAAATTCGAAAACGATTCGCAACGATTATCCAGAAGTCCGTGAAAATGGGCGAGAGGAAGCGGAAAATCGGTTCGAGGAGGACGTAAATCGGGAAGATCGGTATGGCTCGTACGAGGATTATTCCGAGGACTACACGACGACGCAGAAGCCCCACAGGGCTCAGAAATTCCGGAGCAAGCGTCCGGTGGACGAGAACTCGAGGAAACTGGTCAAGGAGCACCGAGCCGAGGAGACGCGTCCGAAAGCCTCGACGAGATCGAAATTCCACCGGACGAGACCCTGGGTCGACGACAATCGGGACGAGAGCGAGGAGAACTCGAATTCAGGGGACAACCCGGGTGAAAATTTACACCCACGGGAGAATTCGGAGCCGGGAGAAAACTCGAGCGGGAAATCGGTATCGACGAGATCGAGGGTTAAAACGAAAAATTGGAGTCAGATCGGTCCAAACGTTGAGATTTCACACTCGAAGGGAGTTGAGATTGAAAAACCCAAGATTTTGGTACCGGTTAACATTTTGCCGTTGACGAATTTCGACCATGGGGCGGCGATCGGTAATTCGCAGGGCTTTGACCTCTCGAACGTTCCATTACTGAGCACGAGCTCGTCGATCCTCGACTCGAGTCAGATTCAGCAGAAGAACGTCCGGAATGCATTCACGAACGATTACCGATTTTCGACTCAAGTCCCGGAGATAATCGTCGGTCAGAATTCGTATCAGAACGGTGTTCAAGCGGTTCTGTTGCCTCAAATCTCAAAATTTCAAAATCGGCCTCAATTCGCGTCGACGACGATGTCGCCGGTCTTCACGATCGCCCAAAACCCGATCGGTGGCCCGACAACCGTCGCACCGACGATCGTACCGGCGGTTTCCCAATTTCTCATTCCCCAATCAACTCTGGGTACATACCCGATCCTGCAACAAAATCAAAATTTGCGCCAAAATCAAAATCAGCACCAAAATCAACATTTGAATCAGAACACGCAACAAATTTTGGATCAACACTTGCACCATAACTTGAATCCAAATTCACACTACAATATTCTGGTTAATCCGAACGGACTCCACGGTCAGAATTTCATTGGTACCAATCAAAATCTTCCCATCCTGACGACGACACCGAATCCGAGCTACGAGACAGCCGAATCACAGCTGAAGACCGTCGCCAGTCAGTTTGTCACTGGGGCGAGTTTGAGCGTCAGTAACCAAAATAAACCAGACAAGAACAACAATGGGAATCACTATTCCAACAATCAAAACAATGGCAACAACTATTCCAATGGTAATAGAATAAATCACGAAACAAAATAACTATAAGGGGTTTCCATACACATAACGAAATAATAAAAATTCGTTCTAATTTGGAGAGGATTATTCTTTCATATAAAATGCGTAAATACGCATTTTTCTCGAATTTTCGTCTAATTATTTTCCAAAAAATTGAACCATGAAATAGCGATTTTTAGACAATATAGATATACTTTCCGTGTATAAGAATATGTAACTTCAACACTTGATTACTCGAAAACAATGTGGACGATTTTTTTTCTTCTAAATTTATATAAATTTGTTTAGTGGCAAAGAACGTTCTTTCAAATTTTCATCGTGTTCTTAATAAATTTCGATTCCCTCTATACTTTTAACATGTAAAACTAAACTTTAATTATTTTCGTTAACGGTATATCGAAACCCCTTAAGAAGTATTGATGAAATAATTGTGTAATTTTTTTTGCAGTAAATGGTTACCAAGGTACGAACAACGTAAATCAAAAGGTTGGAGAGAATGGTCAGAAGACGTTGATTCATCCCCAAATAGTGCCAGCGATAATTCATCCGGGTATATCGATGAACCTGGCAGCGAATTACCATCAGGATCCGAGTCACCTGCTGGGAGCCCAAAAGAGCGGAGATATATTGGAAAATACTTGGAAACAGCTGCAACAGTTGAGAATGAACGACGAGGCGAGACGCTATCACGTGTTCCGGGTGAACGACAATATAATCAGTACGACGAATTCTAATGCGAACGTGATCGGTCCGATCTCGAATCTGAGCCCTGTTGGCGGTGTAAAGGCCCACCTGCCGATTCTGGGCCCCCAGAACGTCGAAATAGTAAATCCAAACATAAAGCCCAGCCCCGTAGATCCGATATCGGTAAGCCCATTCGGGACTCTGAACTCGATCGGTTCGTATCAAACCGCGATCCTTACGACCCCGATACCGATATTCACGACCCAGGGAAACTTTTACGCCGGTAATCAACAAAATCCCCATCAACATGTCCAACATTATCATAATAATAATGTGCAAAGTAATCAGAACAATAACTTCCCGAATGGGCAAAATCTGCAGAATTACGTCGATCAACTGACCCAGATCGGCGCAACGGGCAAGAACGAGCAGAAGACTAACCGCGAGGTATTTAATCCTATAAACTTCGTGCCGAACGTCGATCTGATGAAGAGCCAGACGATACTGAACAGCAAGAATGCGGAGAGCCTGCCAAACAGGCTGAGCCTCGTGCCAGTGCTGCCCGGTGGTAATTTCTTCAAGAATTCACCGAACGCCCAGCTGGAACTCATCCAGAAACCGAAGCTGAGCAACGACCTGGAGAAGTACGCCGAAGAGATGCTGAAGGAGTCGTTGAAAACGATCTACAGCACGCACAAGTGGAACAACGATCGAAAAATTCGCGGTAATTACACGCCAACGGAGCTCAACGATTATTTCAGGATGAAGAGCGATTTGCAACGATTAAAAGCGATGAGTCTCTTGCCGATCGATCCGACGTCGAAGGACGTCCTGGAGGCTCACAACTCGGAGACGAACGTTCGGACGGTCGAGCACACCGGGAGCAAACCACACCGGCCGGAACTGACGATCGCCGATATCGAGCAGCTCTTCAAGTCTGACTCGAAGTATCCGGTTTCAACCGATTTTACGAAAAATCGTCAGGTCTCCGGCGAATTCGGCAACGTCAAGGAGCTGATCGACTATCTGACTCCGCCCAAGATAAATTCGTTCGTCTCCAAGAGTCCGTTCGTCGACACCAAGCCGAAGAAGCGACCGGCTTCCGGTTCGAGATTCACCGGAAGCTCCTCGAGACACGGCTCCAGGCCGATCTCCGATACCGCCGCCAGCAATCACGTCGAGACCATAAGGTTCAGCGACAAGAGAAATCGATACGACAAGACGCGAAATTATCCGACCTTCACCACTTCCTCACCCGAGGACAACTTCCGGATCGGTAGTGACAATGACAAGTATTCCAAGAACGATTTCTACGACATAAATCACCCAAGGATGCACAACTTGCTCGGCCTCTTGATGAAGAACAAACAGCTTCCGGTTGGTAGCTCGCAGAGCCATCTAACAAACGAGCCCGAGCTCAGGCGATATTTCGATAACGAACGACGAAAGCCCGTTACCCATCTTTTCAACGAAATGAACGCCCAAAAGCGATCCGATACTCCCATCAACATGGCGCCACCCAAGCCTCCGATTCTCTCCAAAGTACGAGCTCCCATACTCCAGACATAGACCAATAATAAAATCTTAAATAAAACCATTTTTTTTCTCACATGATGAAATATGAAATTCCAAAAGTTTATCAAATACTCATATATTTTAAATAATATCGCTCGTACATCCTTAGTGGCCGACTGTATCAAGTCCATCATATTTTCGGCTTTGTTGATCAAATTAATAATGTTACGACTCCAAATTCTATATTTATAAAATATAAAATCAAATTATATATTATATTTAATATGATATTATAGTCATCAAAATTTTGAAAATTAATTAAACAACGTATTGTTTTATATTATCATTATGTTGATATTTGTATACTATGCAGCTGCTGATCAAGCTTCAAATGCAGTCAATCTGCAGTCAAAATTCTTCCTGTTTTTTCAGTATCGCGCTATGCATTTTAGTCTGACTTGTATTTTTCATTTTCTACTTCAATGGACATCATGAAAACGTCTCTTAGACTTGACCAAATGAAGATCTAAAATCGCCGTTATACTTACAACTGCATAAACAAACTTTGATTTAATTGTATATATTTTTATCATGGTTTCTAATTGCGTCAAATAAAATAATAATGGGCCTGGCCTGGGTACAGTTTTTCTTGTTGACCAATGAGTATAAAAAACGGAAGAAAAAGAAAATGTTGAAAATTTTTTGAAAAAAAAATTTGATTGCGTTTAAGACCAAAAGACTTGTTATCCCTTCGTGATACGATGCAATTCGTTGTTATACAGACGTTAAATTAGATTTACTGAAATCTGTGGTACTGGTGAACAAATTTTTATAAAATTAATATTCTTTCGATAAAAAGTCTAATGTGAAATGTACATAAATATACACGTAAGAAAATAAAACTAATGTATAATTTATGAGTAAAAATAAATTACTTTTTTATAGTTTGACCCATTTTGTCATTCTTGGTTAACTTTACAGTTAAACATTGATATTCCAAATGATACCATACTTAAAAAGAGTTTTTAATAATGTAACATTGAAAAATTATTTACTGATTATTCACTTATTAACAATTTATTTAAAAGATTTGGTAAATTTTTTTTCTTGAGGTGCTTGTGAGTCGAAAACGTGGCAGAGTAATATTAAGAACAGTAAATAATCTTAATAATCATAATTTTCGTTTATTTTTATCCAATATGAATAAATATTGAGTTCAAACTACCGAAGAGAATCCTTGAATATCTTCATTTCAGAACGACTTGCAAAATATAAATATATTATTGAAAAAATATTTTCTAAACAAAAAAAAATTGTGCCAGATAAAAAAGAGACCGATTCGAAAAATTTTTCACTTCAATTCATCGGGAAGTTTTTTTATCACGCGCCAATTTTTATTTTCGTGAAAAAATTAAACACAGTATTATCAAAAACGTGACAAAGTGATGAAAACAGTGAGGCATTGTTGCAGAGAATAAACATCTTTCCGCAAAACTTTTTTACAAACAGAAAAAAAAAATCATGCCAGTTAAGCATTTCGAAAAATACGAAAAAATTAAAAAAATATACGTCAATGATGAAATAATAAGTGAAAGCAATAAAAATTTAGATTACCTTAAAATTAAAAGGAAATTTAGCTATTTTAACAATTTACTTTGTTATATTCAAGTTAAATTTATTTGGATTAATTCTATATTTATTAAAATAAATAAATTATTATTCGAACGAAATTTTGTTCTTAGTTTACAAAAATATTCTCCGACCCAAAATCTTTTTAGAGTGAAAATAACACGATACAATCAAAAGATCATATAATGATCAAGAACAAATAAAAAATAATAATGATCGAGAACGAGCACGTCCGCATTCTACTAAAAGTAATATTTTTGTGAAAAACAAAAAAAAAATATAATCAATTTTATCAAAAGTGTGATAAGTCGTTAAAAACCTGAAGATTTCTTAGTATGAAGTGAATATTATCAAAATCATCGACGTAGTGATTATTAATAAGAAAACAAAGAATACTGTCAGTTTAAATATAAAACTTGGCATCAGCTCATTGTAGCATCAGTATGCAGTCATCTTTCAGTGAAAAAGTGTAAAACAGCAGCGAACGATGGATTCAAGATTGTTCTTAACAATCTTGTATCTACTGTCACTTGGTGAGTGAATTTCTTTAATTTTAATAAAACAGAAATTTTTATAATTTTCGAGAATTCAACTTACTTACGTAAGTAGTATTTTTACTAACTTACATTTAAAATTTACTTTACTATATTTCGTTTTGCTATTAAAGATATACTGAAAGCCAAAAAACTTTCAGTCAGATACGTTCAACAGTACCGAAAACCGTATCCATAAAAAGCATACTTGCCGAGTTTATTAAACAAAATCTAACTCGGCAAGTATGCTTTTTCAAGGTATATTTTTCATCAATTATTTCTTCAACAACTATGCATGTTTTTTGGAGCTTAATTTTACTTGAAGGGAGATTTCAATAGCAATATATATTAAATTGTAATGATAAACAATTAAAAAAAGCATTTTTTATCAGTTTTTGTGATGTCACAATTGCAGAAATTTTCGTATATTCCCTAGAAGTAATATTTTTAAACAAAAGATAATCTAAAAGACAGGAAAAGTGAAATGTGAAATGTGCAAAATAAATTTGATGATTATATCGTTTTTAAATTAACACGAGCTCTGATGGAAAATTAACATTTAGTAAGAAATATAGTTTTAAAAAGGTAAAGAATTAACACCGAGAAATTGATAAATTATTGTTAGGCAGATAAATAATGCTTTTATGTCAAAATTTCAACATTCGTTGTTTTTCTTGGGAGTTAAAAATTAAGAACTTCCTTTTTCCCATTTTTATGTATTCAGGACGATCCGAGAACAGGTGAACAGGTGAAAATTATTAAAATTAAAGGGCTTGGTTAAAATTTGTAATCTTTTATCATCTAGGTGATACCACACCATTCACAATCGAAAAGAGACCTGTATTCATCTATTTAGGACCAGATGAATCGTCGTCGTCGTCGATGGAAAAATATGGTATTATATTATGGAATTATTAAACAGTGTTACATCTTCGATATCATTGTGCATATTTGAATCGTGCATTTATAGCCATTTTATATAAAATCAAAAATAAACATAAAAATTATTGTTTAAGCAACGATCATAGAATGAGCCACTGGAATCAGAAATGTTCGATAGACTTTGAATAAACTTAGAATATGTAACAATGTTGATTCATGAACATCAAAATCAATAAACACTGATAAATTCATTGTTGTTCAATTATTTCTCTGTTTGTTTCACAATTTTTTAACCCAAATAGTCGACATCGAAGCTTCTGAACTTCAAAACTTTTTGAAGAAATAGATATATAAAAGACATCAACATTGACAGTCGATGGTAAATTTACAGGTTTTGAAACGTTTTATTGGCTATTTAACTATTGAAATGTGTACAACAAGATTGGAACATTTTATATAATCAAACATTTTGAACAAAATGAAATTTGTTTTCAAGCTGAAAACTCAACAGTATGTTTTTTTTAGTTAAAGACTTATTTAAACTATATCTACTAAAACCTATTGTATGAACTGTGAAAGATCAAATTAGAGACTCTCATATTTTAGAAATCTTTTAGAAATCTAATGTGTATCTTGATAGCAAATGAAAAAGAAAAAAAATTACGAACAAAATTTTGTAAAATATTGAATGATATATATGACGAAAATTGAAACATTTCTTTATCAATTGTACAATCGTTATTTATCTCAACTATAAATCTGAAAATATTTCATGAATATAAAAAAAAATCGTTTCTTACAGAACCACCTTCAAAGTATCTTCTATTGAGCGAATCTCCAGGTAATAACAACAATTTAAACGAGAATAGTGATTGATACTGTTAATCCAACGAAATGATGAAAGATATATTCTTAATAAAGGAACGAAGAAAATATAGAAAGATCAATAATTTACGTATCTGAGCTACGTCATGTGTCATGTCATGTAGTATATTAAAAACGAAAAAAGAAATAAATCTAGAGTATTTAAGCAAAAAGATTAAATAAAGTTCTTCTTTGATTTAGATCTTTTTGTTATTAAACACTTTTGAATAACTGTTTAATTGATCATTCGGAAAATGCAGCCTCCTTAAGGTAGAAGTCGTGTGAAAATCGTTTGATACAGAATTTCGTGGAAAATAGCACAAATCTTCATTGATATCAAGTTGAAATGTATGTCAAATCTTATGATGTTTTATAATCTAGTAATTGAGATATTAATTTTTGATAATCATCGCATTTTAGGTATTCGCAATCGTTATCCACAAGTGATAACGACGCGGACAACTCCAACGACGACGCCAAGGACGACACCGACGACGACGCCACCGACAATTCCAACGACGAAACCGACAACGACGCCGACAACAACTCCAACGACGACGCCAAGGACGGAACCGACGACGGCGAAGCTGACGACGACGGAACCGACGACGACGGAACCGACGACGACGAAACCGACGACGACGAAACCGACGACGACGAAACCGACGACGACGAAACCGAGGACGACGAAACCGACGCCGACGACGACGGAACCGACGACGACGGAACCGACGACGACGAAACCGACGCCGACGACGACGGAACCGACGACGACGAAACCGACGCCGACGACGACGGAACCGACGACGACGGAACCGACGACGACGAAACCGAGGACGACGAAACCGAGGACGACGAAACCGACGCCGACGACGACGGAACCGACGACGAAGACGAAACCGACGACGACGACGAAACCGACGACGACGACGGAACCGACGACGACGGAACCGACGACGACGACGAAACCGACGACGACGACGAAACCGACGACGACGA
>JAPYYW010001456.1:0-54487 GCA_030522545.1 Cremastinae sp. A BG-2022a
AAATTTGGTCAGTCACACTGGGTCGCGGGGACCCATGAAAATTTCAATTAACGATATCTTTCCTTTCTCTTGACCAAATCAACTTTATTAATGGTGATTATGGAGATATGATGTATGTATAAGCAGTGGTAAAATATCGAAATGAATTAAATATATAAGTTGATGAAAATTTTCAGAGAAGTTGTAAAGTAATTATTTTGTAATTAATACATTTAATTTTCAAATAAATAGTATAGTCACAGTTTTTAATAAAAAAAAGAACCTAAAACTCTTACAGAGGACTGTAATACATGAAAACATTACATCGCATTACCTTGGAGACAAAGCATGCGAAATTAAAAAACTTCAATGGAGTTTTTAATAAATGAATAAAATTGTAAACAGATTGTCTCTCTGTAGTTTTTAATTATTGAAAAGAATTAAAAAATTTCTTTGTATATTGAATAAATATAAACTGCCACGAAAATTCACAATCGGAATAATTTTCGCTCGCTTTCGCTTAATAATAATTGAAAGTTCACTCTGGAATTTTTAATGAATAAAGGACATAAAAAACTAAAATATCTCTTGGACCAAAAATATAGAAGAAGAAATAACTTTGATAAAAATTCTGGAGGAAAGATTTCTAGAGTGTTGAACAAAATATTTGAATGAACAGTTCAATTTCGGTTTTTAATGAATAAAGTATTGAAACCCTTTGGAGAGGTTCATGAGGAATAACGAGAGATTTGGTCGTCAAAGTCGGAGGGATACCGATACGTCGTTGCCCAGGGGACTCAATTACGTCGACGCAGCTGGCAACAGCGATATCGAGTAGAAACGAGTCGGAATATGAGTGGAAAGGAAGTTGGTCTCGTGTGTAAGGGGTCGGGCCGGGGCTTCGTCGGTAGAAGTAAAACGAACCGCAGCCGGAAGTGGTAACGGCGAAACAGAGAGAAAGCCGGACGCCCGTGGTAGAACTCGCTGCGTCTGAATATTCAGTCGGGCAAAGTTCGAGGGAAACGAGACATCCAACAGGAATAAAACGTTTATGCGGAAGGTGGTTGCAGAGTCGCGAGAGGAAGAGACGGTTCGCCGGACCGAACTACACTTAAGCCGGAAAGGAGAATTAGTTAATAGTTTTACTTGATTTCGCAGGCTTGCAATGAAGAGATATACACACACGTACACAAAAACACACGCAGACACACATATATATACGAGAGAATATTCCCTGATGGCACTTGCCAGTCCTCCCTGTATAAATTACTATCAAAGCTCGGGGTACTCCATTCGAACGGTCAACTTTCTCGCTCGGTCTCTCGAGTGGTTCATCGCACTCTCTCCTGCACCGGAGAGCGCTTACATCCTCGCGAGTGATATTCCGCAAGTTCGCTCCCACCGCCGGAGGGATTCATGCTCGTGTCTGACCATTAATGCACCATAACTACTGTCAGCTCTGTTACTATCTTCCGAGTCGTGTTTTCGCTCTCCTGCCATTCCGCCCCCTCGCGAATATTCTCACGTCCTGGTGGAACAAGAGCGAACCTCCGTTACTGCATTCTAATTTAATAAATTGTTTTTTCAAACGACGAGGAAATTACACCGAAAGTTGTTATTCGCGCCCGAGAAAAGTAAAATTATATTGATGAGGAAAAAAATATGTAACGCGAGAGCGTGTTTCTTCTCGCTCGTTTCTTTACCGCGGGAAAGTGCAACCTTATCGATTTTCAACCAATGTCAAGTTTACCGCAACGTTGTAACAAGCACGAGAAAGAAAAAAAAACACCGGGGGACTCTAAAATTCAGTGCAACCCTGGAAGAAGGACGAGGAACGAAATTTCGCCAGAGGCTTCGTTCATCCCTGAAAATATCGATGTCGAAATGAGCTCGGGGAAAACGAGTCGCAACATCGTTGTTGGATTTTCAGCGTATTTCGAAGGACCGCGATTATTATTAGCGGGCCGAAAAAAAAAGAGAGAGAAAAAATGGGGAATTACGAGCGGAGGTCTCGCTGCGAGGTAAACACACGTTCTTGGCTCGCGTCGTTCAACGTAAACCCGTAGTTTTTATATCCGTCGCAGTATTGCCGTTTCCTGTCGGTTCTCCTGGCCTGGGATCGCATGTTCGCGTTGCGTTGCGCCGCGGAAAGCGTGTAACGGAAGTCTCGAGGCCGCGATATCGACTCGCACGGTTTTATAGCGCAACATCATAGCTTCCCCTCATGACTGCTGTCTTTGCAAAAATATGCGAGAAGAAAAAACAAGCGACGTGCGCCCCCGTACGTGGAAAATGGAGGAAGTGCGCGCTGAGAAGCGATGCGTCTCTACCGGGCACGTCGAAAGGCGAGAGAGTGGATTGTAAAACGACGGACGACCGAGCCTTATCGCGTCTGGCATCGTATCCTAATTTGCCGTATAATTTACCGTCGTCGTCGACGTCGTCAACTTCGCTCTCGCATTTGTTCAATTTTTTTCCCCCCTCTTTTTTTTTCATACGTTCGACGAGCAAACGAACTTACATCACGTTCGGTGCTCCAACGTTATTCGTACTTGGCACAGGGGGTTACTCTCACTTATTTCTCTCTCTCTCTTTTTGTCTCTCTCACCTTTCGAAACTCCGAAGTTCCCTTCTCCTTCTTCATTTCTCTCGATTTCCATCGCGTTCCTCGCTCTCCCTGCCGAGGTTGCGTGATCGATAATAGCTTCGCGTCCCCGACCGATTTTGCCTGATTCAATAACTTTTTTCTCCTCGTCGCACCCCCCTCGCTGCCTCCTCACCCTCATATTCTCTCTCTAGCCGATGAAATTTTCGTCTCGCGCTATTTCAATCTTGCCATTCTCATTTTTAATAGAGATGAAAATTGACTCGGGACGATTTTAAATTTTGAACAATGCGGGAAATTGTAAGTAAATTACGTCGCATACGTAGTATTGATTTTTCGTACAAGTCCCTTTTTTATGGCTAATCCACTATATTTTCATAATTAATTAACGTCTTTCAGATTCTGTTTCGTGACTGCAATTTTATCGCTATGTTCACATTTTTTATCTACACAGTGTACAAAATTTTCTAATTCGTCGTTAAAAAAAATAAGGTGTGATATAAATCAAATTTAATTATGCCTCCTTCGTAAGAGTGGAGGGAAAAAGGTGGAAAAAATGCACGAATTTCCCTCATTTTCTTTGAGCAAACTGAAGGAAAACACTACAATAAGTTTTCCTAATTCGGTTGGTGAAATCATTAGACCAGATTAAAATTATAATAATGAACACATAAAAATATGGAACTACAAAACATAAAAATAAAGTCACCCTGTGAGGACTTTTCGTGATTATCGTGAAAATATTCATGCCAGAGAAAATCTACGAGTGTTTATTTTACATTTTCAATGAAAAATTTATAATTAAATAAAAACCTCTCAAATATGTTATTTCTCCGTATTTTTTTTTCTTCCTTCGACAGTAGAAAAATGTTGAAAGTTTCTGAACAACTCACGTATCGTAAACTGTGCTGTAGAGAGCGTGTCGAGAGAAATCGTAGATCGAGAAGAGCGAAGAAATTTTGGCGAGTCCCGGAGTGTCCTCGAGAGTCGGCGCTCGAAGTGTCAGGCGATATAGAAAATTTTTTATCGCGCCGTTTGACCGGAGCTCGATATCGTGGGCTCCACGCGAAAGGCCGAAAAGTGGAAAAGAAGATACGAGGGGCAAGGAGAGAGAGAGAGAAAGAGAGCTGGGGCAAATAAAAAAAGGCGAAAGGGTGGACGTCGAGAGGAAGGTCGAAAGGACGAAAGTGGAGACGAGAAAGAGAGAGAGAGAGAGAGAGAGAGAGAGAGGATGCTCTCACTTCCTGTATTTAAGAGACCAATGACTGAGGCGAGAGGAAGGAGAAACATTTGGAGGGCTTCTCCCGCGAATCGGAGAATCTCGCGAATGCTACACACAGCCGGGAGAATGCATCCGACAGTAATGTAAGAGAGAAAGGCACTGGACAGAGCTCCGTGCAGCTTCCGGCCAAATTGGGACTCGAGCTTTTCTCTCTTTCGCCTCCACGCTGACCCGTAAATTCTTCCTTTCCCACCTAAACTCTCGAGCCACCCCCCTCCCTTTCCCTTTCCTTCTGCCAGCAGGAGAGAGAATGTGTGCTTTAGCTTTCAAAGATTTATGGAGGAAGCGGAAGTATTTTCCGGGGAAATATCGTCTGCGCCGGAGCGCCCACTCGTTCGGAAGCATCGAACACCATTTCTCTATGGTAACTGTCGAAGATTTGTGTGCCTTCCACACACCGCATGCTCCGTCCAGGCCAACATCGGCCTATCCGCCTTTGTGTGTCCGCGTTTCGCTTTCTCTCTCGCTCCACTCATTTTTTCTACGGCCAATTCGTTACAGGCTTCCCTTCACCCCTCTCTCATTCTCTCTCTCTCTCTCTCTCGCTTCTTTTCCTCAAATTGTTATCGCGAATGTTTGCGTGACCTACAAAAAAGGTAGAGCATCAGGAAGGAAGAAAATTCAAGACGCCGAGTTATTACCGCGTCGCTATTCAAATTAAAGTATACTTTTCACCGTCGAGAATGAACGCTGGTTATGGTAATTCGATGGCCTGAAATTTTCTCATTGCGGGAGCAAATTATTTTCTTTCTTCTACCTTCTAGACTTTTTGATCAAGCGAGAGTGACTCGAGAGAGAATGATAGTTGTGGAGTAAGGAGGTGCCGATCGCGTGTGGCGTTACAGCCTGACATTATCGGAAACTGCATTATCGACACGTGAGCCATCGTCTGGTAGCCTCAATCTCATGTTTCTGTGGTATTTCGCCTCTCCCCGCAGTGGCAAGTAAAATCTCTCTCTCTCTCTCCTCTCTCTCTCGGTCGCTCTTGAAACGGCGGACAACGGATGGGAAGCGAGCGGAGACTGGCTCGGCTTGCACATTGATTATTCGATGATCGACCGGAAATACACTCCGGCGTCACTCCCGGCCAGCCGCGACGCAGTCTTGCCTGACGGGAAAGAGACTCTCGTCCATCTCCAGCGAGGTTCTCGTGGCTCCCGATCGAAAAACAGGGACGACCGGACTCCGGCCGATAACTCGGCCCATTGTCGATCAATTCGAACGGAAAGTGACCGAAACCGGTACAACGGTGTTTTACTGACCTCGATTCTACCCCAGATCGCCGCCAATTCGCCGATTCCACAATTTTCAATTCGACCAAAAAGTTTCCATCTCTCAGTAAACAAAATTTTAAATACAGATGATCATGCAGATTATCGTGCTGCTATGAATAATTATATACACAAAAATATAAAATTGGAAAGTTACGTAGAATTAATAATTCTGTACAACGAAAAAGAGAAGTTTTTTATATAGAAATTTCAGCAAACTTAATTTTAGTTTCAATCAGCCAAATCACCCCAATAAATTTATTTTATCAAAAGTAAAGGATTTACTATTACATTTATTACCTTTAATAAAATAAGAAATAATAAAAATAAAGAATAAAAAATAAAATTAAGAAACTTAGTTTGAAATTTCTCAACTACCCTTCTTTCACGTATGTATTATATAGCTTATTTTGGTTGTGATCTGTAATTTGAAACGATGAAGAGTAAAAAAAAATATCTCCAAAATGACGCAGAAGCTTCAATAACAAAATTTTTACTCCTGTCGCGCATACTCTTTGGATTATTTCATATGGAGTTGTGCTTATTTTAACACGAATGGAAGAGTGGCGTTTATCGAGTCAGCTAGTCCGCAGGATACGAAGTAGAAAGGGGAATAAGCGGGCCGATCGGAGTCTCCCTGCACCCTGGAGTCGACGCAATAAGCAGTAAATCAAAAGCGGCGACTTTCCGCATTGCATGCGGATAGATAAACGCAGAGCGGAGAAAATAGAGTCTGAATAAGCGCGGGAGGAAGAAAAATGAACGCCGGGCGAAAGAAAGAAAAGAATACATATCCAGGGAGCTTAAGAGCGCAGCGTTATTGCCCTCACCGGAGCCTACCGTCCGGCGTGTTCTTTCGCGAATATAAATAGAATAAAAACTCATCTGCGAGCAAATACGGATCGGAGAGTTATCACGAATCGCACCGAGCGATGCTTACACGTACCCGGGGGTTCTACCCAATAATTTACCGGATAAAGCGAAAAAAAAGTCTCACGTACGTATATCAAATTATTGACATGGAAGCATAGCCCGCTCCGCACACTCTCTGGCACGAAACGACGATTGATAACATCTTATCGCCTCTTCTCGTTTAAATATAATGTACCCTCGAGGTTATAATAACGTCTCGTTCGTGACGAGAGCCACCGTGCTTATATCTTCGAGTTCGAATAACGCAACATTCTGGAAATAATCTCGCGGAATTGGATCCGCGAAACTCCTTCGACCTTATTCAACATATTGTTCTCTGTTTTTTCGTTTTCTTTTTTTCTTTTATCTTATTCGTTTGTTCTTTTTTTTCGTATACGTGTCGCTGCTCGAAAATCGAGCGGTTGTCTCGAGCGGTCGTGGAAAATTCGCTCGCCGGAAGACACGAGGAGGCTCCGCGACAATTCGCCGGCGAATCGCAAGATTGATTCGAGGAATCTGGCTGCGAGGGGACACTCGCGAGAATGTTAAGAGTTTCGGCGCTTGCGGCTTGTCACGAAGTTGCTCTTTATCTTTCCGTGCCAGTGAGACGAGAATTTCGCGCTCTCCCCTGCCCCCCGGTCGGTGTTTTCGTCGCGCTCCGCTTCGGGTCGAGACGTCGGAGTTCGATCTGCCAATCACCAGGACGAGTTTCGTTCCCCGAGCCTCGTCGGGAACCCTCCCGTCGTTCCTGAGAATATACGAAACGACGAGTGGGAATCGCTTCCAGAAATGGACAACCCGCTTGACGCAGCCTGTCACGAGAGCGCCGAGGAAAAATTCACTTTTCTTTACTTTTTCCCCGCCCCGAGACACTTTTCAGTTAATTGAGAAACTTTGACTCGACCCGTTTCTTCTTTCATCGCGAGATTCCGATACAGGATAGGAGAAAGTCTCCTCGCTTTTCTCTCGTCCGGAAGACACCGCTTTTTTCAAAAGCACGTCGCGAGGGCTGTCGTGCCTCTCGTTTCATCGCGATCATATCGCCCGGCACGATTCTTCTCGACCTAAAAAAATTGAGAAAAAATATCGAGGAATTCGGAACCGCGAAGCTCAGACGCGGTTTCTGAAATTTTCGACAAGTGGATTTGGTGACGCGCGTTTAATATATCTGTAGTATCCGTAAAATATAATTTCATATCCGATTTGCTTGACAGTAACCGTTAATATTGTTTCTTTTTTTTTCAAAATTAAACACCAAAGTTGCTACAATAAGTATCCAATAACCACATATTATAGTATTTGTTTCGAGCCAAAACGGAGTTATTTTACATTTATTATTTCCAATCCTCAGTTTCTTGGGTATTTCCCAATTTTACAATCCATTCAACTCTCATTTCAAACGAACTTTCCAGGATTTGGAATTCCTAATTTTCCTGATTCTCCGAAAACTTTAAAAATTATCCTCATCGTCGCTCCTTGTGTCTATTTTCACGAGACTTTAAGCGGGGACACTTTTTTGACATAGTTTGAAGTTCAATGAGCTATGACTCCTGAATTAATTTCGATTCATTATTCCAGATAATTTTTAGTTTAAAATCTTAACGTAAAATCTCAATTAAAATCTTAATTGTACATTAGTAAAATAGTTCTTAATAAAATTAATTAGTTAATGTATATCGTCACTTCTTTACGTGCGCGTAATTTTCACGAAATTATAATATATTCCAAATACTCGTGAATTTTCCTTCATATTTAATGCATGACTCCGTAAAGTGTGTGATTTGACTTATTTGTAAAGCTCTACTTTCGTCTCGACTTTGAAAACGACGAAAAACAAATAAAAACGTGTTCTCGTAAAAACCGAAAGACGTGGCTTCTTTGGGATTGGTGCGAGCGTAATAAGAAGCGGATCGAAACGGTGATGGGCGTGCGAAAGAAATCGATGGCATTGAATCCGGCTGACCCAGCCGTGAGCGTCCTCGGGCCTGTTCGCCCGATCGATCAGGCTCGGTGAAAATAGCAGGGGCGGCGGAAGTGCCGGGAGTCGCCGGATAAACGTGAACCAGGCCGTGTACGCGCCAAGGAAACGCGAAAAGAAATGGAAAAGTATATATAAGCGAGCGGCTTCGCGATTTTGCGGGAAAGGTAAAGAGAGCGAGGGTACGCGGTCTCTCTATATATCGAGAGTCGCTTCCCCGTCGGCATTCTTGTAATTGTACTCCATTATCACTGTTACCGCACGCGGCTATCTTCGCGATCGCTCTTTTGTTCCCTAACTCCGATCGGTCGTTCATGGGCACGAGAACACGCGACGGCCCGAGGTTATCGCGGTTGAGCCTTGCCCTCTCCTCCGTCGAATATCCTCGCCGAAAGCGCTCAATTTTTCACCCCGTTCGCAGCGAAAACGTCGCGTTTCTTCATCAGGAACTCGCAAACGGACTTGAAAGGAACTTGGAAAAATGAACGAGAGATTTTTTTTAAGGTCCGCTATACCAATGATAGCGTTAAATTTATGTAATGACATTGCATTGATAAAAATAATTGCGTTACTCTACTCCCTATGACAAGTTTTGTAATATCGGACGACCATGAGACCTGAAATATGGCCTGTCGAAAGATATTATCTTGTGGTGGATTGAACTACAGATTAAATTGATATCATGGGAAAAGTTTGAGTTCCATAGGACGATAGGAGCATGACTAAAACAGGGCCTCAAGTTCAATGAGAACCTATTTGCTTATTATTACTTTTTTAATCGTAACAAGTTGAAGATGAGTTGCAATGTTAAAACCACTGATGGTTTTGAATAGACCATTATGCAGGCTTTTAAGAAACATCAAGCAACCCGCGAGGAAACACTTATTTTCAACGTTCCTTGAGAACTTAGGTAAATATACTTAGGTTCCATTCATTTAGACAATTTTTCATTTAAACAAGTTCATATTGATAAGTTACAATATTAAAATCACTGATGATTTTAGATATAGACCATTATACATGTTTTTAAAAGACAGAACCAACTCGCAGAGTTTTCTCCCTTGGCCAGATAGCACCTGAATCCTTATTAAAGAACAGAAAAGTACTCCATCACAACCCATCCTCTATTACCCACAAGTGCACTGTCTTGACTAGAGATTCTTTAACCCCGTGAATTTCCTTCATTTACTAACTACATTCCCTTTTGCCTTCCTAAAACATTCATTATGTTGTTCATATTCATGTAATTTCTTCATCACTCCTAATTTATTGGCCAATATCTGACAAGCCAATCTCGCTTGATCCCATGGTTTTACAGGAATAACAAAGATAGACGTAAATGTCTTTATAATAATAGAGATGTATCTTCACCGAGTCTTGACAACTCCACTCCATTGCGTCGATTTAAAGAGGATCTCTGCAGAGGGCCTAATTCGTCGAGAAGAACGCGATGCAATGGGGGGGTTTAGCGAGCGGATGCAGCGAGAAGCTCGCTAAAGTGGACGGAAAGCGGTATAACAAGGCGGAAGGGTGGGTGGATTCGGCGGGGGGCTAAACCTTCGGGCAAGTGAATATATTGAATAGCTCGATGACGAACAATGGTCCTGGTTACGCGCGAGAAGCCAGGATTCGCGCGAGCGTGTGAAAACCCTCGCGTCCGTTTAACATGCAGCCGGGAGCGCACACGTGGACAAATGAGGCCCCGCGGATTCGGGAAAGCCCGCGGTTTGCGTTAATAGGAAACGAAGTGAAATGCGGGCTGAGCGTACACACGTACGCGAAGATCCACAAATTTTGCAGGCGTACGAATCGCAATGCAGGGCTATCGGACGTACGAATTTACGATCCCGAACGCACCGGGAGCGAGAAATAGGATATTACCGAGCTGTGATTGAAAGGGGCCAATCCGCGAGCTCGTTTTATTATCGCGATCGCCCAAACGTCGTTTCTCCCTGCTCTCACCTACGCTATTCTTCTCCCGCTGGCTGACCTCACGTGCATGCGTCTTCGTCTCTCTGCGGGGATTAAGGAGATTTTCGAAGCGAGATCCGACCGCGTGACGCTCGCTTGACCCCCCTTCCTCGTCGACCTATCTTTTTACAGTATCGCTTTCTTTTTTACGTCTACCTACACTGAGACAAAAGATTAGTTCGATCGAACAAATATATTCAGTTGATGCGTATTTTCTCGTTCCGTACTATAGCATACTTTAATCAATTTATTGTTGTGTCTACTTTAGTGAACTTTTTATCTATTTACGAGTATTTACTTGAAAATAATTACACTTTATTCAAATAAACTCATTTGACTTTCTGTTTTTTTTTTCTTATTAATGGAAATGTTTACTATATTTTTGGATTGAATATTTAATTCGTTGAGATTTATTTTGGTTAGATTGAAGTCGCCTATTGTGCATCTTTAATTTCTATTAGTAAAACTACTAAACTACTAAGTACCATGCGGTTAAATGTATTTAAATATTAATTAAGTATCAATGCTTAATATAATTTAAGCTTTAAATATTGGAACACATAATTTAAAACAAGAATTTATATGATTCGAGGTTAAATAGAGAGACATTAGCTAAGGAGAATGATGATGGATGGACGTCCAATGTTGTACTACTCGCCTAATCATTTTCTTCCAATTAAAGAGAAATATGTAAAGAGAATTGATTATGCTTTAACTCGTATACCGAGTTGCACGTACTATTATTCTGTTTTTTTTTTCGTGGTAACGTCGATAATTAACAAAATGCAACTTTGAACATCATTTGAATTTCGCAATACAGTGTCTCGTACGAGATTCTGTTATAAGCGAGTTTTTGATTCTCGCTTAGAAAAGTAGAATTGGATTGTGCTCAGCTGGGTTTTCTATTATTCGCACGATAGTCTTTCCCTCGTTATCTCCCGGATGTGCCCCGGTACTCGGCTGCCAGCAGAAGCCGAGAGCCTGTGGTTTCTCCCAGGACCGATATATATGGATTGAAATTATTGACTGGCCAGTCCTGGATCTTCGTCTGGTACGGGGGCTGACGATGACGCTGATGGTCGATACGTCTGGGCGAGCGTCCCGAAGCTCAGAGGACAAGCGATCGGATTTTAGAGAGAAACTATATGAGCGCGGACTCCCTCACTCCCTCCCGAATCGATCTCAAGTTCATAACTTTTGACAATCGTAAGGGACTGCTGGGATATATAGGAGCATGAATTTTAGATTGATAAAATAAATTCTTACGGAGCGAGTCGCGAGATAAAAATCGTCGCTGCTTTCCGCAGAGTGCGAAAGTTCAAGGCCGGAGTCTGCAACGTTGAAATATTAATAAGCACGGGGTATTAATAACTCGAGAGGGCTAAAAAATATTCTTGCAGTCCAGGGCATTGTGCCAATACAAATTTTTGAAAGAGCAACGAGAACAGGGTGGAGAAATGAGAGAACGAAAAAGGAAGATATATAGACCAGATGAAAGTCCGGATAAAAGGTAGAGAGAGAGAGAGAGAGAGAGCCGGGAAAAAAGAATAAAATAAAAAGTACAAAGAATGGGAGTGAAGAAGAGTGGGACCGTTATGAAGACACAGGAAGATATATATGCGCGTAAAAAGTTCTTTTCTGCAAATATCTCTGGTGGACTTTGCGAGCAGGACGGAGGGGGAGACCAAAAGCTCGCGCACACCCGGATGTCGTGTATTTGCACGACAATTTCCCGGATCCGGAGTGGCTCAGCTCTATGACTACTAAAGCTCTTCCTGCACGTTGAGGGTAAGCTTTAATGAGCTCCCTGTGCGTGGTCCTCTCCACCTTTGCATACTTTACGTATAAATATACATACGCAAGCACTGCGGACGTTAACACATCAAAGTCGATCCACCGCGTCCACGATTTGGTCACCAATGACGCGTTTCTCGTGTTTCTACATCAAATTTCCGAAGACCTTTCCGGTGCTACACAACATTTTCCACACGCTCTTCATTTATGTACAAAAGTCTCACACGTGATCCAGAGACAACAGCATTTGGGCACAACATTACGAGTCAGGTGAAACATTTACCCAAGATAAATTTACTAGAAAAGTATCAGATGGAGAAAATAATTCGTGATAAATAAAAATTTGAAATAAGAAGAAAATGAATTTTAAATCGTGAAATTCTAACAAGTAAATATATCAAAGAATTAATATTCTTCAATATATATAATTTCACGTAGTATGACAATTTTAGAACAAATTTCTCTATGGAAATTGCAGTGAGTGCTTTTAAATTCTATTCCTGCGATGAAATGCTTGAATAAACTAGATGTGAATTTAAAATGCACAAGTCAATGCAAACAAAAGTGTATTGTTCAATATTAAAATACAGATTATTTGTAAATTTGAAGAACCTCCTATTTACATTTTGAGCCGCAACGTTCGAATTCTATAAGAGGTATTCGCTAAAAAATAATATATAGTTATATGTTATTAATTTCAATAGAGATTTTTTTAGAGCGAGGTCTATCGGGTGAAGGAACGCTCGGCGCGAGACTAAAATCGGCTCAACGAGGAACCAGCTTGTACCAGCTGGCACAACTTGCGCCTTCCTCGCCGAACACTCTTCGATACCTCATACAAAATGTATTTCCACGGTATAGACATATATTTAACCTCGACACGGATATTCCCGAGACGAGGCGAGTGCAGCTCAGAATCCGCGATATCGGAATAAGCCCGTAAGGGCTCGCCGAACGAAATCGATCCTTCGATTTCTACGCGCGGCGTGGACGACTATCGACGAAAACAGAACACGAGTTCGCGTTTAAATATATTACCTCCCTCCTCATCCAAAACGTTCAAAATCCCATGAATTAAGCAATTTTTCGTAATTATTTATTTTTTAAATACGTATTGAAAATTTTTTCTGATAAGAGCGTTTTTCAATGATCGTCGCATCGTTTTCTCTCTGACGTCCGGAAAACCGGATCGTGCTCCCGACGTGATGGAGCGAGGGTGGAAAAAGAGTGAAAGGAAGATCGAAGCGCGCGTAACTATACTATAGATGGCATAGACATATAGACGGCATGGACTATATACTATAGACGAAAACAGAACACGAGTTCGCGTTATAATATATTTACCTCTCTCATCCAAAACGTTGAAAATCCCATGCCCAAATTAAATAATTTTTCATTATTATTTATTTTAAAAATACTTGAAAATTATTTTTTTTTCTAATAAGAGTGTTTTTCAACGATCGTCGCATCGGTTTCTCTCCGACGTCCGGAAAACCGGATCGAGCTCCCGACGTGATGGAGCGAGGGTGGGAAAAGAGTGAAGAGAAGGTCGAAACGCGCGGCGTGAAAGCGAGCGGTCGGAACACGTAACGGAGGGAATGGGAGGGAGGAGACGGGCGATATATTTTTTCCGTTGTGCGTTAGCAAAGATACGTATACATCCAGTGAAAAATTTCCGGGGTCGATGAGTGCAGAGAGAGAGAGAGAGAGAGAGAGAGAGAGAGAGAGAGAGAGAGAGAGAGAGGCGCGGAGGCGAGCGAGGGGTTGAAAGAGGTAGTTTGCCGTCGGGGAGCGCTCGTAATCGCCGACGTATCCGGTTCCGGCGTCCTCGCTTTATCTGCCATCGCGCGTGTATACCGAGCGAAACCGCTTTTCCCTTTTTTTTTTCTCTCGTTTTTTTTTCCTCCTTCTTTTGCCTTCTCGTTGGCGTGTGTACACCCTGGGTACAATGTCTGAAGACCGGGAGGCAGTGCTCTCGCGGTCGTCGCTTCTCCTCAAATACCGCAGGCCTCAAGACTTCAAAGTCATGACTCTCAAGCAGCGAGCTTTTTTCCCATTTATACGCTTTTTCTCTCATTTTTAGCCAACCCCCTCTCGGCCAAGCCTTCCTCTCCCTCTACCTCCCCCCCAAGTCGCTCTCTTCTTCCGCACCTGCTCTTCCTACTACTCTCTCCGTCAGTCTTTTCTCCCCCGGTCGTCGTCGTCGTCGTCGTCGTCTTTATCCTCATTTTTTCCGCCTCTCGTCTATCCGAGGGGACGCAAACACACCGCCGGAGACGATGCCGGATTATCCGACTCGAGTCAAGTCTCCGAGAGACCGAGACGAATATCAACTCCGCGGCAGCTCATTTTCTCAAAACTCCTCTACTTCCGCATCCCCCGAGCTATATTTTCCAGGAAAAAGCATATTTTCCGTTCCTCGCGCTCATCCTATCGCTTTTCTTCTCCTATTAATTACTTTCTCCTCCTCGCCGTTCCGGATTCTCGAGCGATCTCGATTTTAATATTCTTCGAAAATACGCTTTCGGCTATAAAATTGGCGTTGTAAAAAAATTGATGGGAAATCGATGTAAATAAAAGCTCGTGCACGGATGTACGGGGAAAAAAATGTGAGTTGTGATAAAAATTGTGAAGAATGTGATTTAAGGCGTTCCGATACCACTTTTCCGATCGAGAGATATCTATACGAGAAGAAAAATCTTATGGTTCTTGCTGGATTGTAACTGTGACCCATTAAATCTCTTTTTTTTCGTAAAATAACTTTTACGCAATTCTGAGTTTTAATTGAGAATTTTTTACATCTTTGAATCTTTCATAATGATATTTTCAAGTCCATATTTCGATACGATAAAAAAAACAATAAAATTGTTCTGTAATACTTTTTACACAAGAGTTTGTATTTTAATTAATTGCTGATAAACTTAATAGAGAAATCCTTTCAGATTTTATGATTGTTATTTTGAAGACTTTATTGCGATCTGTCACAAATTTATCGTCGATTATATTTTTTTAAGAAATTGGTAGTTATAACAGAATTTTGCTTCATAATTCGTTGATTGTCCAATACTTTAATTGGTTTAAGAAAAACTCGTAATAAATGCACAATTATAAATGATAAATATTTCGTTAAAAGTTTGCCAATTAACTTCGTCATCAGCTAGCATTCACATTTTTATAAATTTGACACTTTTCTAATAATAATTTCACATTATTTGATAAAATTATTCTACAATCAAGAATTTTAGTCAACCATTAATTAAATAATTGGCTGAAACTCTTCTTAGCTATCCAATCGTGAATTATTTTAAAAATTCGATCAAAAGAACGTATGTAATCTGAACGAAACTTTTTTTCTTGCACAGTTTCACTAACTCTAAGTGAATTCGAACTTCAAAGTGGCAGAATCTCTTGAAGTAAAAAAAAATCGAAAAAGTCACGTTTAACCGTGACACGATTGGTTAACTTATTCCACTTGGCGACTCCCATCAGGTGCTCGGTATTTACGCCTCTTGTGTGTACCACATACTGCATTGTGAACCACAATGAGCCTTGAAACCACAGAATTCCGACTCTCCCTTCGGCTCCTTTCCCTCTCGCTCCCGTCTCTTATCCAGCCATATAATTAAGGTTCATAATTAAACCATGCACGCTCGTTGAGTTTTGAGTCTCATTTAAGATACATGCTCGACGCCCGCGTATATCTTGGTGGAAAATTTACCCGGCGCAAACTCCCTTCGGGTCGCACGCACCTATTTTCCGCAAGTCGAACCGTCGTCAGCCCTCGACCTTCCTCAAACACGCAAAATTATTGTCCAACGAATCTCGAAACAGAAAATACTTTCTGTTGCCAACAAAGAACTTTTATGAACGCTCTTTTATAGTTTTTCTCTGATAAAAGATACATAGTATTTATTTCAATTCTGCTCGATAGTGCTGTGTAGAAAGATTTCAGTCACTGTTGAGCGGTTGATAATAATTTTATAGTTAAGGTAGTACAATCGAGACAGTCTATATTCAAAAGTTTCTCCTTAGACATTAAAGAAGACTTCTACAAATTTTTAAGAAAATCTGTCTGAACATGGTTTTGCGATTGTACTACCTTAAGGAAAGGACGAAAAGAGGAGAACGAGAAATATTATTATTTTTTCTTCTTGAACAGCCTATGTTCGAATTTTAAAACAGCTTAAGAATATAAGCAAAAAGGTTGGAAATAAATTTCCCGGAAAGGGCAATAATTATTTGAAAAAGGTTTCACGTTCAGTCGTTCATTTCCCCATTTTCTTCGATGAGTAGTTTTATATTTGTACCTACACCCAACAGTCACGAAATCTTGCAGTTAAGATTGAAAAATTAAAATCATTAACTTTCTTTTTTTATTTATATCAATTTTAATTAACAGACAAGAACTCGTAGTCACAAAAAGAGCAAATCTTTATTATAATTTTTTGTGTTTAGTACTCAAGAGAGTAATGACGTGCATAATTCCAAAAAATCTAAAAAAATGATAAATACAAATATGACGGACCGCTCTTTTATTACTTAACGTTCTTTTTTTTTTAATTTTAGGACTAAAGTTTTAGAGAATCCTACTTTTTAAGTATCAAATACCTTAAAAATCTTCTAAAGAATGTGATAAAAATTTTGGATGGAAGAAAAGAGTGCGTTCCCGTATTTCGGATCGTGTTGGGAGAGGTCAAAAGAGACTGGTCATCCGTGAGCCGAGTTTTTCCGTTGAAGCGGAAGAAAAGGTAGAAGACGCAGCAGCGGTAGTCAAAGAGCTGCGAACTTCACACTTGTGTACACCAACCCGAAGCTGTTTACAAGAGAAGGAAAGAGAGAGAGAGAGAAATAGTGAGAGAATAAAGAGCAGGGCGATCGGGGGTGGTTCGGGAAGGGAGGGCGAGGCCGGTGGAGCCTTTCCATTCGCTTCAGTGGAATATGAATGCACCGAGGTTAACTCGGCCTCCCTTCGGCCCTTGCAGGGCTTCCATGGCGAAAGAGAGGGCGAGAGCGTGTGCGTCAGCGAGACTCTCGTGTACCGACGCGAGATTCTGCGAGCGGGTGTGACTCCGTGGACCGCGGTTCTGCGTCATAACCCACATAGAGGCCGTCACACCGGGCGACCCAGTGACGTCATCCCGAGCACGCACATGGACGCTTGCACACACGACGAGCTCTTCCGTTCCATCTCTCCTCTCGCGCCCGTCCGTCCATCCGGACTCAAACACACGTTATACTCACATAAACACACACGCGCACACACACTCGTAAACACTCGACGCTCCTTTTTCAACCTCTTTAACCCCATCCCACTCCCCATTTCGCCCCGAGCTTTTTCGAGCTTTGACTTTTGACAACAAAAAAAACACGCGCGCGAATCGGCGTGACGTCACTTCGATAAATCCCGGCGTTTTCGAAATTCAAAACATTTGACTTGCCAATTCGGTGTCAAATATTTTCCGGTTGCCCTCGGTTCGATTTGTATCGCGGTGTTTTCTTTTTTTTTTCTTCTTTTTCAAATTGGCGGCATTTTGGGGTTGGTAACGTAAAAGGCATTTGTCAATTTTTTTTTTTTGGTCGCCCGGTTCTTACTTTTTATCACGTAATCCCCGGGCTACTTTGTCGAAAGGGAAGAGGTGAGAAAAGTTGGCGATACCTCGCGAAATGAAATATGCAAAGAGTGTCCCGCGACCCCTGGGACCGCTTCGGAACAAGCGTTTTATTCCCTTCCTATTTTTAGAAGGATTTCCGAGGGGGAAGGTTCAGTCGAGTTGAGTTTATTGTTGTTATGCCGTGGCAGTTCCATTGGCACGAAGAATTACCATAAAGAATATTGGACATAAAAAGTAATAAATGGTAAAAAATATATACACATATATAATAGGCAACTCTTAAAGATAGTGCGTGTATATAGTTTGGCCTGAGTATATTAAGTTAAAAATATGATGAAAAGGATTTTTAGAAAAATGATTAGGATTATATAGAAAAATTCTATTGAACAAAAAATTTGTCCTGCCAGAAATTCGCGATCCAAAAGACTGATTTTTGAATAGGTTTTTTAAGCTAATCAATGCTACACTCTTCCGTTCTGTACAAAATAATTGATATTTTCACTATTCACAGGAAACTTTCGAAAAAATAGAGCCTTAAAATCAAAAAAAATGTTCATTCGAACATGTTACGACTCTGAATTAATGTTTTCAATTTAAAAATTAGTTTTTTTTTAATTTCAATGCATTTTTTTCATTCAATGTCATGTTTTATAATTTCCCAAATGCATACCATGCACTTATAACCATCAGGAACAACTGTCTACAAAGTCTAATATAACGATCGACTATATAAAATAAAAAATGAATCTAATATTAAAAAAACGAAGAGAAAAATAAAGAGAGGAAACAAAGTCTGAATGAAAAATAAAAAACGACTTTGTTTTTTCTCAGCTGTGAAATAACTAAATTTTCAATGCTCACTGATTTCTGAGGATGTACGTATTTCCTCCTCGTCAGCCACGAGAGAGCCATCCCGCTGAATAATCGATAGCGCCGCATCTGAAATAAATATCCCGGGGCGCTCGCAGATCAATTTTTCTATTCCGGCTTCTGAAAATAGAATGAAAATAAAATATATCAGATGGTGTCGACACGCGAGTGTGTGTATTATGTTATTGCTTTCTCTATATTTGTGCACGCGCTGGGACACAAAACGTATATCCGGTCTCGGGCGAGACATTATATCTCGCGCTGACGAGTAATCGCGTTCGAAGCTTGCACTCGGCCGCGCGACAATATCTGCGCAAAAATTGGAGAGTTCGAGTGAGGGGGCGAAAGCTCCGAACGAGTAAACGCCACGAGGGGATGAAAGATACGTTCAACGGGGGGTCGCTCTTCTCTCACGGATGATTCCGGTGGTCGGGAACTTTTCCTAAGATGCGAACAGCTCGGAAAAAGCACAGGAGGAAAACGAAAAAAGGGGGAGAAAGAAAAAGAAGAGGCGTATATAAATAAGTTGCAGAACTCTCGGGAGAATGAAAGCTCTCGAAGCTCGGATATATATGAAATGATCGAATTTGGTGGAAAATGTCAAACACTCGAGAAACTCTCCGTGAAGACGGGAAATTCGTCCGAGAAGCTCTCTCCGCTCGCTCTTTTTCTCGCTCTCGCCGATCGAGGTAAATAACAAACAACTTTTTACCTCGAAATCTGGGGGAAAAAATAGAAACGCGAGAGAGTATCGGGGATTTCTTTCAAGTCGGTGTCTTTTTGGAGATTTTTGAAGTGAAACCTCTTCAGGCGCGTTCAACGTCTTGAGCTTTGAAACGGCCTTCTGTACTTTATTCGCTATTGTTTATCTTTACTTAAAAAAAAATCAACAACAAAACGAAATATCTCGATAAAAAATTTGAAAAAATATATTTCATTTTCGTATCACGGATTGTGGAATTGATTTTTCAATATTTTAACTAGTCCTCTATTGAAACGTTGATTAAATCTCGAAACTCAATAAAAAATTTGTTTTCGTATACCTTGTAGAATAGGTTTTACGAAAATTTAACAGTCCTCTATAAAAACGTTGATTAAATATCGAAAGTCAATAAAAAACTTGAAAAAAAATTACATCGTCTTCATACCACACGTTGTGGAACACGTTTTTCAAAATTTTAACAAGCTCTCTATTAAAATGTAGATTAAATTTCGTAACTCCATGAAATACTTGAAAAAAAAATTATATTGCTATCGTACCATAAATTGTGGAATAGGTTTTCCGAAATTTCAGCAAAAGTCCTCTATTAAAATCTCGATTAATAAGTCCTCGAAACTTCATGAAATACATTCGAAAAAAAAATTATATTATACTGTCGTACCACACATTGTGGAACAGGTCTTTCGAAATTTCAGCAAGTCCTCTATTAAAATGTTGATTAAGTCTCGAAAGGCGAGTTAAAGAGGCGAGGATTTCTGGAGACCGCGAGACGCGAGTTCTCCAATTTATTTCACTTCGATAAAAGACTCGATACGTCGAAAGTTCGGCCCCGTTCTCTCACCCGATAAATCCGAGTTGGAAAAAGGATCAGAGGAAAAATAGAGGGAGAGGGAGGGGGATAGGTAAGCGATGTTTACATGCGTTGAGCCCTGGTGCACGGTGTGCTGGCCACACTCGAGGATAACTTTCGTCCCGGCTCCGTGGGCTGGTTCGGGGGATCGAGAGAAGGAGGATTAAGAAGCTCCAGGATTATTCTCGCTTCGATTTCGTGAGGGAGCTCAGGCGAAGATCCTATTACTGCAACAACTTTCCAGTCGGTGCGAACTCGCCCGTCGGGGGGACCGGCAAGGGCCCGTCTCGCTTCGATCCACTGTCTTTGCGCGAATATATAGACGTTTGCGCTTTGGCAAGATCGCCAAGGGGTGAGAAATCGTTATGGCCGGAGAGAATCCCAGCCTGGCTACCATCGGCCCTTTCATCCAGATCAACCGTATCCCCCCCGTATACTCAACTAAAGAGAATGAGGCAGGCCGAGGGATGATAACGATAAGTCACGTCGCCGAATGCAACGTTTTCCTTTACTACTCCCTGTACAGACTCCCCCGACTACGCTCACGATAAAAGCCAAATATCTCACTTTTGGTACTGTTTTGTAGCAAGTTTTTAGCACACTAAGACAATTTATCGAAAAATATTACCGGCTATTTTTGTTTAAAGTCATAAAATTAAAAAATAGCCACATTTTTCGATATAATATTTTTATAATTTTTTAATTATTTCATTTATCGATCGATGAAAATTTTAATTTGCAATGTCTTACCTTTCTCTTGACGAAATCAGCTTTATTACGGGTTATTTATTCAGAGACGATGCGAATCTCCCTAATGTTCCATGGGTCTTGCACTTCACTTCACCACTTTATTCACCACACCATACACAAAACACAATATTTTTTCTATTTTTTTTTTAAATCAAGTTAAAATCGGACCATGGAATATTATATGGATAAATGAAAACATATGGTACTTATAATTTATTATGAAAAATCTAATTATTCAAAGCAAAACCGCTATTAAAAAACTATTCGACCGAATTTAAAAGACCGCATATGTTTAATGTAACAGAAATAATACTATACAGAATAAAATAACAGGATCACTTTAATCCACACTGACATTTTTTTGAAGTATTTAGAAATGGTATTAGAAATTTGAAACACTTGAAACACTATTCACTTTTCGTATGTTGAAAATAATACTGACACTCAATTGAACTTGTCAAAATGAAACGAAATGTTTTTTGGTAATCAACTATCTGGCGAGACCCGACACGTCTTACCCGGACGCTTGACACCGGGCTACTGATTCAAAATTTCGTCATAAAACCGAACAATTAAGGGCTTAATCGGTTTTTCACTCGACCTCGACCGATCACCATGGAAACAACTAATGACCGAGGGATTAAGGAAAATTTGAAAATTTGTTTACCTCGTTACACTCGACGAATTTTCTCCTTTTTTTTATGTTTACGATCCCCGAACTATTCAGGTATATTCATCCATGTATATTTGGTGTAAATAGTAGAAAATTGAGATGCAAGTTTTTCTCACTTTATTATACGTACAAATTAAGTTGTAATAAAAGTGAGCTGAGATAATTTTCCGTCGTAAATTATTGGTCCTATATGTATATTTTCTATTACGTATATAAATTTGATGGTCCGTTTTTTATTTTGATTAAAAAAAAATAAAAATAAATATAAGTTACGTCACAAGTTTTTTTTTTTCAAAATACATACAGAATACAGGATATTCTGCTGTGTTGAGGCAATGAGGCAATAAATTGTGTATTGGCCTGTAGATCGTATAAGAGGAGCAGGTGACCTCAATAAGGTATTTCAGGCTTGCAACTGTAACTGAAATCTCATCCTCGCAGAAACCCTTAGAGCCATTTCGCCCTTCGATCTGACATTACAGACATTCGAATCCACCTGAGACGGCACCGTATATACGATCCCGTCTTCTCATCTCGTTTCCAGATTACAACAATTACTCCAAGAATCGTGCACCTACTAATTCTAATCTCTGATTAGAGCGTTTGATATCCGACGATATGAAAACCACAGCTCCAAGTTATCTAACGATTACGATAACGAGGACGATCTTTTTTTTCAGAAAATTTACCAAATGAAATTTTCATACAATTTTTTTTACTCTATCATAGTAAAAGCAGTTTTTTTTTCAAAGAAAATTCTTCAAATAATTATACCTTTTGCAAAACATAATTTAACAAAAATTATTTGAAAAGATAAGTGAATATATATCGTATATATTTTTTATATTTGGTAAGTTAAAGTTGAATAATTTCTCTGTCTAGAAATGTAAGTTTTATATTAATTAAAAAAAACATCTAAAAAGGGTTGCATGAAAAATTTTTTCAAAATAAAAAATACAAAAATACAAAATGTACATACGAAATTGCTTTGACGAGTATTCGTGGGTGTTTTTGAGACGTTGATCCAATTTGCGAAAATGTCATCGGACGCCCTGACTTTTATCTCGTTTGAGCTCGAAGCCTCTGATCTTTCTGCTCTCTTCATGGTCGTCCGAAAAAGGGGAAGGTAAAAAAAATGGGTCGATCGCTGAGTAATTCTCAAAGGGATGAAGAAAAAAGAGTTCGTATCGTAAAATCGCTTTCCCGTGAATAGTGCAATTAAAAAAAGGAAATAGCGGGCTTCACGTACGTCGCTAAACTTCTCAATAAAATTGATCGCGAGCACCGTGCAAACGTGAGAAAAGTTGAGCCCGATCCGGGGTCTGAGCGGAGAGAAGAGAGCGAATAAAAAACGCCGGAGTAAAGGGAAGAAGAAACATTGACGATAGAGTCATTACTTTCGGTGTAACCGTTGAACCAATAAACAGAGACGAAGAGAGAGAGAGAGAGAGAGAGAGAGAGAGAGAAAAGGTGGAAGTAGCCAAGGATGGAAAATAACGGTTCGAGTTTTATCACGAAAAAGTAAGTGTCGGAGGTTAAACAACGATGAAGAGGAACATAAAGATCGCAGAAAGGTTGGAATCGGGTCTTAACGACGTTACTTTTTCGCGAACCAATTTTTTTCTTTCCTTCTCTCTTCTCCGCTCCATTTCTCTCACGGTCTCGCTGAACGGTCGTCTCTCTCTGCGGCCAGCTCGACTCTGACACTTGTACCACAAATTAAATTATATTTCGTACCAATTTTCCCGCTGGCTGTCCTCGCTCTCCCTCTCGGAATCTTCGCTCGAGAATCGTTTCGCTTCTCCCCCGCCTTTTTCTCCCATTAAATTCGCACACATCTCGAGATTCGATTCGCAGTGCCGATGAATAATTCAATTGAAAGTTTCCAAGGGACGGTGTAGACGTGTTTGCGGAGTTCTGTGTACGGGAGCGCGGAGAAGGATGCGAGAGACTTCTTAATTACCGGAGCATTCGACGGCAGCGGTGGCTAAACTAATTAAGCTACTCCGGCTCGCGCCTCTCTCCCTCTCTTTCTCTCTTTGCCCGAAACTTCCAGCGTCCTGAACATTATTTTCCTTGGCGACTCTTGTCATCATCATTGACCAGCGATCCGCGATTCCTTCACCGAGAAACCAAATACGGTATCGAAGGAAACGCAGAGAGATTCATTAGGAAACGTATACGTTTTTTTTAGTCTTCACGAACATTTTTTTTGTCGTCGTGAACGTTTTTTTTCCAGTCCGGAAACGGAAGCCGGTAAAATTTTGTCGACGTTGAATAGACGGAGAGTCGTAAGATCGCGATGAAGTGTACGAGCTCGTGAAGAGCGCGGAAAGTGTTATTCCGAAGGAGGAAGATTTCGAGAGGATAGCGATCTGGCACTTTGGATGTACTTCAAAGCCAAGCCAGAATCGAAAGAAGAGCAGCCGCGGGAGAAAGATCGTATCCAGTTGGGTGTACGCTCATCCTCAATCGAATATCGATCGAAAGTTTAATGAGATTCCCGGCGGATGCCTTCCGGGGGCATTTGATCGGTAATTGCTTCAGAATCCACTCGAATCAACAGATAAGTATTGAAAGAATGAACGGAAATATACGTATATTATTTCTCGTCGACTAACCACGATTTTATTCTTTTTTCAAAAAAATCGAAGTAGACACTTATATCCGGAAGAAATTTGTCTTCCATCGCGAAGAATCCACTCAGAAAATAATTCAGAATCCACTCGAATCGAAGAGATAAATATTGAAGGATAATTATCAAAAAATTACACCCGTATTATTTTTCGTCGAATTGTATAATCACGATTTTTAGCTTTCTTCCGATCAGATATCCAGAAAAATTTTATTCGTATAAAACTTGATTTCCATCACAAAAAATCTTCTACGAATAAAAAGTTTTTAAATAATATAATAATAAACGCAAGAACTATTTTATACTTGAGAAATCTTCATTTCTCATTCTTTTCAAAATCGACAACGATATCCATAAAAATGAGAATCAATCGTAGAACTAAATAGACTTTATTTAGACACTATAAATATATTATTTTGTTTTACGAGAATTCATTTAATTCTAAAGTAAAACTGGTAAAGTTGTCACTTTATGGTTAAATCTACTATATTTTGATTCATCTCGAGTGCACACGAAAGAAATGTGTCTTCCAACCGGAAGAAGCCTCTAGGAAAGAGATCCTCTCAGGAAAAACAAACTTCCTATGGTGGATGGAGGATAAAGGAAGCATCGTCTGAAAATTGCACTTTTTTTATGTACCCGGATATAAAAGTGTGGATGCACAGAAGCGTCGGAGGCAACAGCCAGGTCGCTGCAGCTCGAGTGACTTCATCTCGTCGCGCTTCTAGTGGACGTGCATTAGAAGTTCGACAATCTCGATGAGCAACGAATGCATAATAAAGCGCTTCCATCCGAGAGCGTAGGAATAAAAAATCGTATATACGAGGGTGCACGAGGGACAAGAGCAACGCTCTCGACGCGAAAAAAAGTTTGTAAACAGCCGGGACACATTTTTTTTCCGACGGCGCGATAATCCGAAAATTTATAAAATTTTGCTTTAACCGGGTATATACGCCTATCCTTATGCATATTTATATACGGGTCGAGCTAGACAATATACGAAACGCGCACACGTCGATGCCCATTAGTTCTCAAAGCTCGTTAATTACTCCAAACTGTGTGCAAGCTTGTGCAGAGTGTGTGCGGTGAGCGGGGATTATTTCCACGGATTTTCCGCAGATCAATTTTCCGAAACGCTGTACCTACAGCGAATAAGATTTACTGCCCGAAATGTATGAATATAAAATTCATCGTTTTATCTCGAAACCGGGCTGAACAGAAAAATATTCAGAATTGGTAATACTCTGGTTTAGTGACTTTTTTTAAATAATTGATTGATGATCGCTCCTTTCTTGTTTATTATTTAAAAATAAATATTTAATATATTCTTGTTAATAATTTTCATAAATATTTTATGAATAACGAGCAACAACGCGGCCACTTTTTCCTTTTCGTCATGTTTGATTTGATACATGAAAAATTCATAAAAGTTATCCAAAAGTCAGTTTTTTGGCTTATTCAATGTGAATTTTTACATTGCGCCCCGAATAATTATCATTTTCGTTATCTACGGGAAATTTCCGATCGAATAGGCTCTTAAAATCGAAAAAAAAAAATTTCCAAAAATTTGGCGAGTCATACTGGGTCTCGTGGACCCCTGAAAATTTCAATTAACGATATCTTTTCTTTCTCTTGACCAAATCTACTTTATTATGGGTGATACTTGAAGTTTTTTGCAAAACGAAGCGAATGGCGCAAGAATCACGTCAATTCATCAATATTTTAAAAAGTTATGAGGCCTTGAAGATTTTTGAAAAAATGGAAAGGGGTATACCTTAAAAAATTGGCAAAAATTTTTGAATTTTTTTTCTCGATTTTAAGAGCCTATTCGATCGGAAAAATCGAAAAAACTGACTTTTCAATCAGTTTTTTCAATTTTACGATCCTCTTATTTCTGTTTTAATGTATCTCTCTTCTTCTTTCCTCCATAAAACGTAGAAAAAAAATAAACGGTTGAAAAAGTTTTGTGCATAAGTTATGTTTTAAAGTCAAGGATGGGAATTGAGGCTGTAAAAAAGGGAGAGAATTGAAGAAGCTGGGGAAACGAGAGCGCGACGTTTATCGTTTGAACCTCGTATCCCCGGGAACGGGGCAAAGCGCTTCTTAATGCGTCATTATGGGGGTTGTTTTACCAGCTCCGTATACCCTTTCTCTAGTTGCTCAGCAGAGTGTGAATTACAATCGCCCTCAAACGCGTATTAAAATTTACGAACGAAATACATAAAAACTCCTTTTCATAAATGTTTGTACACATTTTTCCATCCCTCGTATTTCTCTTTTTTATATTTCATCATGAGAAAAAATGAGAGTTTTAAAGAAGGAAGAGTCGTTAAAATTGACACACCTTGACAATCCCGTCTCATCTATTCAACTTTCCATCGTGACGTCTCTACTTTTCGAGAAAGAAAAAATAAAAAAAAATATATAAATTGAATTAACTCGTCGCTATTTTTCTACTTTCTTTTCTTTTTTTCTCATAAAAATTCATGCGCCGAGAGTTTTCATAACGCGAACGATTTTCTTTTTTTTTACAGCGGCGGCGGGAGCATGTTCGGTGACGTGAACATCTCGGCGATCCTGGATTCATTTTCAGTCAGTTACGATAAAAGAGTAAGGCCGAACTACGGAGGTGAGTACCCGTTCCGATAGAAATATTATTTCGTCGTTCGCTTCTGGTACCTCATTTGCAAAAAAATAAAAAATAAAAACAGAGAAAAAAAACATCTTTTTTCACTCCGATGACAATCATCAATCGTTACGTTGAATGACTGTGACGAGAATAATTCTCTCGATGACAAACACGTATGTCGACGGGAAGACTCTTTCATTCGCACACGAGAAACATATATTTATTGCAGGTCGACCATATTAATTCGAAACGAAACAGAGGGGACGCAGTACTGATACAAAAATTCCGAGCGCCCGGGACACATTCGGGGATTAACGATTGATCGGTGGGGGGACCGAAGAACACGGTCGGGAAGGAAAAATGTCCGGTCTCCGTAGAAATAACGAATCGGGCGTAATACGACAGAGTGCAGGCGCGCCCGAGAGGGAAATGGAAAAATGAAGAGCGAACGAAAAAGAAAAAAGAGAAAAAAAAAAGAAGTGGCGAGGTCGTAAAGTGAGTGGTGCTGAGATCTGTTGCGACGATAGGGAGAACAAAAAAAAATATGTCGTGCATATAATACGAGACGAGATAAATAAACGAAAGTACGGGCGTATGAAAAATTAATCGAATAAAAATGATAAAAGCCAGGGCAGGGGGTGGGAGGTGGGAGAAGGGAAACGAGGATAAGGGAAAAGAGCGAGAGGAGAGATAAAGAGACGAGAGTAAATAATACATCGTGAGCGCGGCGTGTAAGAGGATGGAGCAAAGTGGAATGAGAAAAATAGTGTATTATACACGAGAAGGAAAAGTAAAGTATTGAAGCTCGCGAGGTTAAAAGCCTTATCTCTTGCTGCCCCCTGGCCCGCCACCTCGCTCTCCCGACCCTTCCTCGCCCCCCCCTCCCCTTACACCCCGCAAGATCTTTCGAGATGCGGTCCATCTCAGTACTTATTCATTGATTTTTCGAGTCGCTGTTTTCTTGTTTTCTCTCGCTCCTTTCTCCTCCCGTCCGAGTCGTAAAGCCGCACACCGGGAATTCCCCGAAACATTTGGATTCGGAGCAATCTTCTTTAAAAGTTTACGAGGACTGCATGTACAATATCGCGGACGGTCGGGCGGAAAAGAGCGCGGACGACTCGAGACAGAGGCAGAAAGAAGAGAGAGAGAGAGAGAGAGAGAGAAATTCGCGAAATGATAAGAAGGGGAAAAGTGAGTGAGAGAGAGAGAGAGAGAGGATATGAGCCAAACGAGCCAACGATGGGTTGCGAGAGGATGAATGCCTCGGGAAATACTTTTGACACCGTTTACTGCCTTCCTTTCCATTTTATCTCTCTGCTCTGTCGTTGTTGTTATTTTTTTACCCTCGCGTTTCTTCTCCTTTTGCGTCTCCTCTCGGTGAAAAAATAGTCGAGACAATGCAAAGGGAAAAAAATACGGGGGACAGTTATCATTGATATGTCTATGAAGCAATGACGGAGAGGATCCTCTCTCTCTCTTTCTTTTTCTCGGCCCGTCAAGAAAGACGCGCGAACGATATCGAGATTTGCCTCGTGTACTCGCGGAAAAATGGAGAAGCTTTTCCTCTCGTTCGGTATTACAGAATCAAATTCGGATATGCCACACTGAGAAAAATCATGATAGTAGATTTTATCATTGAGTGACTGCTATACTAATTATTTTAAGGGTGAATTGAATTAATTTGAAATCTGAGAAATAATATTGTCTCGAATTTTTAAAAAATAAACCAAACAGTTTGATGGTTATGACATTTTTAATCATTAGAATTTTAACATTTTTCTTTATGGAAAATTCATTGATTTGCGTTGAGTATCAATAGACCACTGTCGAATTAATTTCATATTCGATTTACGACAAATAAGTTACAAATCTCAAATCTCTTCATTACATTTTTTCATATTTAATTGTTTAAACAATGCTAATAATCAAATGCATTTAAAAAGTGTGTTTTAACTATTACAATTAATAGGAAAAAAATGACGAATTTGTGAAACGAATAAAAAGACTACATTTTACTACTTAAAAATTAAACGTTTTTATAGTACAATGAAGTATATTTATAGGACAGGATAAAGATAAAGTATATTAAAAGGTTTACAATGATCAGTATAGTTGTCGCTTTTTATAGTAAGACATACTATATTATTTTCTCAGTGTAACCTGTTCTACTCACTCGTTTATTCCTCGCCCCGGAGCCCGGAAAGACTCTACCCTGCAACGTCGCGTTCGCACACATTCGCGCGTACGTGCAATCGCCTACATCGTTCCGTTTGCTTTGCACTCGGATTAATTGCTGTGCTCCGGTATACACTCACACCCTCGCACCAACGCTCCCTTAGCAATTTCAAGACTCTGTTTATACTTTGTTGCCGAACGCATTATCAGCTCTAACTCCGTTCCCACCTCGCGATCCTACACGCGCCGTATTAAGGAGTTACGGAATTAACTGCACAGACTGAATTTTATACAAAGTATTACCTTGTTTTTCATACCGTGCCATAACCGTTTCAAAATGTTCAAGATTTTTCATGTAAAACATTCATAATTTTCAACATTTTTATGATATTTATACATAATCAATTTTATAATCAAAATTATATTGATTGTATACGAAAAATCGTCAAAATTTTTATTAAGTCTCTAAATAAAATTAATTGGTTCAAATATGATAGAATATTCGAGTAAAGAATTTTGGTAAATAGTTAACAATAGTAAAATTGTTAAAAATTATTAACAATATCTTTCGTAAATGATCGATTTCTTAAATTTAATAAATTCAGATTCAGAAACAAATATTTGTGAAATTCAATCCACGACAGTAAAGTAATTGTTAAAAATCTATATATTGGTTTACGCATTTAACAAAAAGTAATTCAATTCTATAAAAAAAATTTGATTTTCAGTGTATACACTAACACGATCCATCAATGTTTTTCTCTTCTAAAAAAATTGACTGATTTTCATGTCAATCACCTGGTACAAAGCCTCGGTAACTGCAGCCTTGAAATTAAGCGAACTGACAGATCATACATTTTTCCGTGAAAAGGCACCAAAAAAAAAGAATAAAACAGAATAGCGAATTTTGCTCTCCCGTCAAATTTTTGACGGACATCCATAATTTAATCCGACTCCTCGTTGCTTAGACGCGAAATTGATCGCGGGCCGCTGTATAACTCTCTCGCTGGCGTTCCAACGTGTATAGCACGTATCTCCTCGGAGTTTTAAATCTCAATTATTGCGGGGCGAACAAACGAGTCGAATCGATGAATTATTTCGCATTTCTCGGCGCAGATAAACGGGAATAGGGCCGGCGCACAATCGTGGCGTCGAAATCGGAGAAAATCGAGCGCGGATTTAATGGCGCGGTAATTAATTTATTAGCCGCAAGTTTCTCATTCATTATTCGCGTAGAAAGGCCTCGCCGGGTGATGTATCAGAGCGGCGGCGGGCGTCAAAATCGTCGGGCGAGTGATCGATATCGGGGTCCCGCGCGCACCGGCGAAATTCGAGTTAGCACGCAGTCGAAATTCGAAGCGAGAAATCCCCTCGGGGGCGAGGGATCCATCGTGACACGCGAATATATATACACACGGGGAACGACGGCAAGAGGGTGAAAATACGCGGGTTCGGAGCGAGAGAGACCGAGAGTGAGTCAAATTTTCGGAACATCTCGTGCAGGGCGGGGCTGGCCGTTCGGTAAAACTCGGATCGATGTTGGGACGCTCGTTGCCACGGGTTACCGTTAACAGCATCCCCCCCCCTCTCTCGCTCTCTCTCTCTTTCTCTCCTGTCTTCCTTGCCACCCCTCCCGGCCTGCTCCCGGTGGTCCAAGCAACCCTATGACCCTCTCAAGCTCTCCCGTCGCTCTCCGCCCGACTGCCCTTTAACTCGAGGCCCGAGCTTCCATACACGCGGTGTACGACGCTCACGCTCTCTGCTGGAGCCACACTCAAGGTCTTCTCAAAATCTCATCTCTCTCTCTCTCTCTCTCTCGTCTCTTTCCTCCGTTCTCCAACACCCTCCCGTGTTCCTCCTCCGTCGATTCGTCCTTACGCTCCGTCGATAATAATCCCAACTGTTTATCCGTGGAGAATTTCTCCCCCGGCGTACCAATCTTATCATAAGATTGAGACTCTCTCCGGGAAGAAAAATTCGCCGGTTGAGATGAATGTTTACCCGAGAGCCACGGATTTTTATTCTCGTTCGCGATTTCTGAATTCTGATTTTTCTTTTTCGTGTTTTTTTTTCTTTCTTTCTTTTTGCTTTTGAGTTCGGTCAGGGAATGACCCTCGGGAAAAAAAATATATCGCGAGCTTCCGGTCGGAGGAATAAAGATTGTGAAGTCGCAACCCCTTTTCCGGCTTCTCGAGATCTCGCGCGATTCGGCGCCTCTCTCATTCCCTCGCTCGGATCTTCGTACACGCGGGGCGACATTCCTGTTTTCCGGTCACGATCGCGAAAGAGGGATGGCTCTCGCAAATACTCGGGCGCGCTCCTCGTTTTCTTTTCAGGCGAGCTCGCGCCCGTTCAACCCTGCCGCGTCCATTTTTCGCCGCGTTCCTCTTTTACTCTCGTCCCGCGTATATATGATTTTTTTTTCCTCGCCGCGCGTCGCCGTTGCCTCTTTCGACTCGGTTTTCATTCCCGAACGTTCGGGCGCCGTTTCCTCGTCCCGCTTTTCCCTTTTCATCCCCCGAGCGCCGCTTCCGTCTCGTCCGACGCGAATATCCTCGAATACTCTCTTCCTATCTCGATTTCCTTCCTCGCCCCCGTAGCCGATACCGGGAGTAAGAGACGTGTTCCGGATTCCTTCGAGAAAACGAAGCGAAGAGCGCGAAGAACGGGCGAGCGCGAAAAAAAAATGGGGGTTGGGAACGAATTTCTCTCGCGTCACCGGGATTCCATTCTGCTCGAGGATTTTTCCGCCTCGTGATTGACAATTCAATCGCTAACGAACGAATTGAAAAGCTTTCTTAAGAACGAACGCTCGAGCGGAAATCCTGAGAAGAATAATTTCTATCCGATCGCGCTTCTCGCCGCACACGTTCGACGAAATTTCACCGGTGAAATTTATCGCTCGAGATTTATCGGGACTAATATTATATGGAGACGTGAGATCCTTCCCTTTTATGTTCTTCGAGATCTAGGCCAATTTTATTGACCTTTTTCTCATTTCAGTTTCGACGTTGGAGCTAAACTAGTCTGTATTCTATATCAGAATCTTAAATTTTTATCGAATATATAACACGGTGTACAATCTCTTTTATTCATTCTTATTTTTTTTCGTATAAATCACCTCTACCAAATTTTCATCCCTGTTCAAAAGAGCGAAAAAGGAACGAGCTTCGATAAAGAAAAAAAAAAACAAAAGCGAGCGAAAAGAAATAAAAATAAAAAAAGAGAGTGCAAACGTCGCGCGTGTCGTGCCGTTTCGAGAGACGAGCTAGTAGATAAAGCCGAAATGTCGCGATTTGGTCAGACACGGTGGACGATATCGCAGAATGGCCAATAAAAAGGCTCGAGCGTCGAAGAAGCATTCGAGTAGATAGCATTGCGAACGAACGGCCATTCCCGATTAAATAAATGGGCCATTAAGAACTTTTTTTTAAAATAAGAAAGAACGAAGAGCAGTGTCTCAGCACCGAAAAAACTCACAAAATTTCACTGCACTCTGTAACAAAATGAAGAACGAAAAAGTTTCGTAGATTCCGTTTGGACGATAGAGAAAGTAAATTTAAGAATTTTCGCGTCAGGACGATCGGACTGAATCCCATCTGCACGTCACTCGCATTAAATTCTGACTTTGACATTTTCAGCCGAACCATGCAGCTTGATTAAGAAAAAAAAAAGCAGCGAAACACTTTTAATCGAATCGTAGTAGAAAAAAAAGAGAAAGAAAAAAGAAAGTATTGAAGTAACGAGAGAGAAAAAAAAATGAGAAGGACGTGGCTCCGTTGGCCTCTGGCCGACTCAGTGTAAATAAAATTCCATTTGCAGGTCCTCCCGTCGAGGTTGGCGTCACCATGTACGTCTTGAGTATCAGCTCGCTATCAGAAGTCAAAATGGTACTACTTAGGTCTCTTATCAGTTTCACACTACCCGCTGAATATCTCAGTTTCTTTTTTCCATCAGTTTTATATCTATAAACACGTATATACATTGAAATAATATTATATACCTTATTATATACATATTTATACATACCATAATGTACACACACGTATATATATATATATATATATATATATATATATATATATATATAATATCAGATCTATCGATTCAATTTGAGTATGACAACACCCCAGTGCCATTCCAGCTTTTATCTCGCCACAAACAACCCCGAATCGATATTGAAACAATGAGACCCCGTTTTTTTTCTATCACTCTTCGTCTTTGCCTCTGACACGTTTGAGCTAATTAGACAGATTTTTCGAATTGATTTTTTTTCGGCAACCAACTCATGAAGACGGACACACATGTTTTTGCATATTTTTTTTTGGTTTCTTCGTTCGCCAATTATTCACGTCGGTTATTTCGTTTTCGGAAAATTTTTGAAATATGGAGGCCAGAAAAAATTGGCGCACATGGCGCTCTGTCAGACTCGTGGAACGTCAAGTCGGCGCGAATTCGGCAGCTAGACACGCGAGCGGCGCGGCGCATAAAATCTGTTTTGCCGTGTTCGGAAAAACAAAAAATGAATGGAGACAAAAGAATAATCGGAAAAAAGGAGAGTGACAGCTCGCGCTCAGTCGAAACGATCAATCATTCTTCGATTTACGAGCGCGTCGAGAAACACGAGAAAAAAGATAGAGAACTGGAGCGTTCGCTTGTCGAAAACCGAAAACGACGGCGAGTTACGAGGGTCGATCGCGCGGAAAATCTCGCACCGGTTTCGATACGTCGCGAATTCTCGGCCTAGTCGTAGTCGCGATCACGGGAAGGCACTTTTTTTGTCGTGGAGGATTTCTTGGCCGAATCCGGAAATTATCGGGCGTGCTTCTCGGAAGTCTTCCCTAATGCCTCGTATTAAATTTAATTCCGATTCGATCGATCGCGATCGTCCACCCAATTTCGTCTCGTCTACCACATTTTTCCGCAAAATTTCTTTTCGTAAAAACACACGAAGTATTTGTTTGCCAAAAATTATCACGATCAATAATAAGAATACAAACGGTCGTCGATTTATTAAAAATTAAAAATTAAAATGATTCAATATCGATATTCCAAAAATCAAGGGTGTTTAAGAACCTTCATCCCCTGCCACCGCACACACAAGACCAAAAATAATATTCTCGTTATTATACATTATATATTACATATTATTATTATTATTATTATTATTATTATTATTATTATTATTATTATTATTATTATTATCATCATTATTATTATTATTAAATATATACTACTTTATTTCTGTTCTTTGTGGTGCGTCCTTAGAGCGTTAGAGGGTGTGTCGTTTAGCCACCGGCATGCTAATTAATAAACGAATATCAACGATTATTTTTTCATCCATACGTATGTACACATTTTTTGGACACTGGAACAAAGCCACTTGTTTAAGCCATATATTTTTATCCCCGCGTTTCAAATCTCTTTTCAGATACGATAAAGTTACTTTGATAAAATTTTTATTCGGGAGCTTGATTATAAAAGCATCTGTGAATAAGGTCTCGATTGATCGGCTTTTTGGTCCCTCGGAGAATATATGAATTTTCTAATCGAATGACGGAATAAGGCAACACGACGTTGCGTTATTCTGGGGTTAAAAAAAAATAAAATAAAATAAAGAGACGAGGTACATTTTGCGATTGACGTTTTTTACACACATGTGTGCATCGCTGCGGACACATGTGTGTGAAAAAATACATATATATATATATACGCATAAAATGCAACATCCTTACTATAGAAGACGCCTAGAGTTGCTATATGCCGCGGCTGCTGAGATGAGCTGCCCGCTGCGCCAGCACTGATAATCTTATCCGACCATGCATCTCACTCTCTTCCTATTTAATTCCCCCCCCCCTCCCCTCTCACTCTCTCCCCTGTCCTACACAAGCTCCGAAACTTAACTCTCGCTCCGAAGAAACTCTTTCCCAGACATAAACACGGAAACGCGACGGACACGAGCAAATGAATATTCAACAGCGACGGAACAAACAAGCCGCGTGTGTGTGTCCAAACATCAAAGTGAAAAGTCAATAAGAGAAAACGCGAATAAGGATGGAAAACGCTCGGTATCTGCTCAAGAAAAATTGCGATATTCTTTGGTCAGAGAATTTTCGCAGATTCGAGACTTTTTCTCGTATCTCTCGCGATACCGTGTCCGGGTATTTGGAAAAAGTTCAGCAAAATGCGGTGTTTGTCGAGATTTCGGAAAATCGGGAAAATTTTTGAGATTTTTTTGTTTTTTTTTTTTCGGTTACGAAGTTTTATTGTTCGTTTGGGAATTGGCGAATTTGCGAGTTTGTTCACGAATTCGCGTGAGACTTTTTCTCCGTCGGTGGAAGATCGTCCGGAGTGCCTTTTGAAGGTTGCGACGGGAAATTTATCGGGAGATTATACATTCATCCGTCACCGCGCGGTATATCGAATAAAAATAGAGCGACGGAAAATGTTTGTCGTTCCCGTCCCCTTCCCAGCGTCTCTCTTCAGCAATCGTGCCGTCGCGACGAACTTTCCCTCTCTTCACACGATTCGGCTGAGAAGCACCGAAAGATCGAGCGAACGAGAAATCGATCGGGCTCGCAACGAACAAACCTCACAATTGGCAACACCCTCGACCCGAACGTCAAAAAAAATCATTTATTTTATTTTATTTATTCGCATACCACAAAAATTCAACGAGAACAAGAAAAACAAATTGAATTCGCTCTGATCAGGACAATGAGGAAGAAAGAAATAAATCTGGCGAAAAAAGATCGGCTTGGTGAGCCGTGCACGACGAGAAGAAACATGCAACGAGTCCTGTTGATTTGGTTCCGTACAGGATGCGAGATTCGCCACGAGTTTTACCTCTGGGCGTAACGCGCCTTGCTTAATTGCGACGACGTGAATGTTAAGACTTCCGATTTATTAAGGAGAATAAAAGAAAAATATATATATTTGTGGTGTGCTCCGGGCAGGAGCGTCGGAGAAATTGTTGAGGAAAGAGGGGGGGCTGTGCTCTCTCTCTGTCCCGGAGCGTCGATCGCGGAGCAAAGACATGTCCGTGTTTTCTCGCAGGATCCTCGGACCTTCAAACTCCCCGATGAATTGAAAGGATTCCAGACATCAGCGCGAGCCGGCCAATCGATGCGCCCGCACGATTCACTCGGACAGATTTGTCCACTGGGATCAAATTTATCGGGGAGTTCTCGATCCGAAAGCTCCTCACCGCTTCGTTAAGGAGACTGTAACTTTTCACCGTAGTCGATGAAAAAAGAAACTATTGAAAAATTATAATTATAGGAAGACCGAAATTGAAAGAGTCGCTATTTCATTAATTCATTTTTCATTCGATATTCCTTCCTATCATCATTTTTCGATGAATAATATTTTTAATTTATTCATATACTTAATAACTTGACACTAATTTGATCGAATAATGCAAAAAAAAAAGATTTTTTCATTATTTCCATAAATTATATACTCCTCTCCCGGAATATTACATCGAAAATTTATATAACTCTGCGATGTCTTTATGTGTTGATAAGATAATTTAACATTCGCGAGACAAAATCGCTGCGTGATTAATTTTCACTTTTCAGATTTAATTTTCTCCGAAGAAAATTGATGTAGGGAAATGCTCATTGAAAAACTAATTTTATTCCTAATCAAATGTTTGTATATTCAGGTAGAATTCTAGTGTTCACCATTTCTTTGCAGTCTCCTTAAGGTAGTTCTGTCACCCCAAGCCATATCAAAAAGTTAATTCTCTATTTTTCTCACGTAAAACTAAATGAATAAAATAATTAATGTTTAATATTAAAAATCCATATGCAATTTTAGAAGACTTAACTCTGTAGAAATCAAGATATTTATTATTAAAAAATTGCAATTTGTATAATGTGACGGAAAAATTGAAATTTTCGTCAATAAATATGTTAAATTGCACTGAATTATCTCAAAATGTGTATACGTGATGTCAAAAAATATGTATGCTATAATTTATGAAAATTTTCAAAGAAATTTTTAATGAAATTCCGATAGAACTACCTTGAATCGCTTCTCTCTGATTTTTCTCTTGCCTGCTCCCGAATAAGCCCGTCCGTTAAAATAGTTTGAGAAAATCCTCGCGAGATATTCTATTCACAGTTGCCGCCGAGGAGAACTTTCACGAAAATACATTCCGGGACAGAGAAGACGCCGGATAACGAAAAACGAAAAAAAAAACAAAGAGAAAAAAATATATATTTAATCTTGCACGACGAGAGAAACGATGTGAAAAAAGAGAGGCAATCAGAACGACCAAGGGGTTTTGGTATTTTTGTTGATTCCAGGTCCGCCCGTGGAGGTCGGCGTCACCATGTATGTCCTCAGCATCAGCTCCGTGTCCGAAGTCATGATGGTACAGTTGCCTATCCTCTCTCTCTCTCTCTCGCTCTCTCTCTCTCTCTTTCTCAATCTTAATCACGAAACTCACGCCTTTGTTCTTTTTCTCATGCCATTAACACAATCCGGCCAGAGTCTCCTTGGATCCCTCTCGAGAGTCAAACAGTCTCGTTGCTCCAATCAGCCCGAGCTCCCCTTTTTCTCCCACGCCCCCGAGTTTTATGTTTTTTTCAAAAACAGTTCCGAAGAGGCACGGTCGATGCGTTTCGTGTGTGAAAATGGGGGAAAAACGACACGACGGGGACGAAGAGGTTTATTCAGAGGCACGTCGAGGATTAGAATCGTTGAAATTTAATGTGCGCCGATGAGTAATAAAAAAAAAGAATAAGAGGCGGGAGGAAAGAAAAGAGGAAAGGTCGGTAGGAGGGCGCGTTCCTCGTTTCTTCATCGCCGGGTCTCTCTTACCTCTCGGTGAAATACGATCCGATTTCATCGACGATGCCGGCGCATTTCTCGATGTAAGTGTCCCCTTATCCTCGGAACAAATGAATCCTTGGAGAATTTATCGGAAAGCCTCCCTCCCGCCGGTTCTCCTCGCTCCCGTCCACTCCCCCCCGTGCCGGAGGGGGAAACACTCGACTGTCTCGGAAGCGGCCGTAAATGTCTCTCCTTTTTTTTCCTTCCGAGACTTCTGCGAAGACAACGCGGAGAGAGAGAGTTTCATCTATATCGATTACTTTGAAGACGGACCCGAAGACAGAGGCCATCGCGATGACGTTCAACTCGCTCCTTTTTCCATCTTCGCCTCTTTATGTCTTTTCGTCTCTCTCTCTCTCTCTCTCTCTTTTCCTTTAACTCGACCTCTTTTCGCGCTTTACAATCGCTATCTGCTTCACTCCCGTGCTCTTGAGACTGTGAAACAAGAATCGAGGAGCCTCGATCTACTCGGGCCGACTCTGTAACGACTTTTCTACTCGTCTCGCTCCTCGCAGCCTCTCGTCATAACGGGGGGTATTACGATCTTTCTTTTCGTTTTTTTTCTCTCTCTCTCTCTTTTCATTTTTCTTTTCGTCTATTTCTGATGGCTTCTTATCGAGCAAAATCCAAGGATCACCGTCCAGAATCGGTAACGATATTTCGCTTGCCCGGCGAATCCGTCGAGTCAGCGAGAAACGTTGCTCCGGAAGCCCGCGTCTCATCGTTTCGTCGAATATCTTCCTCCCCGTCTCGTTTCTCCTCGTCGCGACAACGGAGAGCCTCTGGCCTCCTCCGCGACGTTTCATTTCTCATCGAAATATTGTGACAAAACAAGCAACGGAGCGACGTCGTCCCTTGTCGCTCTCTCCCCGGGGGTTCTTTCCCGGTACAAAGTACAAAATCGTGGAGCGAGAGAAAGAAAGCAGACACACGAAATCGCGCGACCTTGCCTCGCGAACACACTTTTTTCGCCTCCTCCAGCTTTGGTCAGAAATTTCTTCTGTTGACACGTTCGCTCGTCCTCCATTCTCCTCTCTTTCCTCCCTTATTTTCTCCATCCCAGAAGATCAATTCAACGAAAAGAAAAAAAAAGAGAAAAAATGTAAAGAGTATTGGGATCGGCGCTGACGGAGTTTACGAATTTCCTGAAAAATCTCCATCACCGATGTAAACCTTGGTTCTATCGGACTTTACTTTCTTCTCGAATTCGCTGTTTGCATCGTCATGGTATCACTGTTTTTTCGTCATCCGGCATTGTACTTGCGTCTGCTCCCAACCTGGCCACCGTTATAAATCTCCGATCCCCGTCCTCCCCCGGGCCTTCCTCGCTCCCACTTTTTATTCCCCGGTGAACTCCTCTCGTCGTCGAGTTACACGAGGAGGGTTGTTGTTAATTATTTCTGGATCGCCGGCGAAGGCCCTCGAAGCCCGATACGGTGATTAATTTCATAAATATTACAAGTCACAACTTCGTTTTCTCTTTTTCTTCATTCGACTCTCTCTCTCTATTTCTATCTCTCTCTCTCTCTCTATCTCTATCTCTCATTTTTCTTTCCTCTCGGAGCGACATTTCATTTATTTTCTCTCCTTCGCTCAACTCTCGGCGAATAAAATTCTCAAATGCCGCCATTAATCACTCTGCTCCTCTCGCTTTCTCCTTTCCCCCTCGACCGTTTTACGTTTATTTTCACTCTTCAAATTCACCTCGATCCAGAGATCAATGAATCAACTCACTCGGAAAACAAGACGATAAGAAATAAATAAATAAACGAGGAAAAAGACAATAAACAATAAAATATACAGCAACACCGTCACCACCACCACCACAACCACAATCACCACGAACAACTACAACAATTAAAAAAAAAAAAACTTAAAAAAGAAAGAAAAAAAAAGAACCAAAAAACAGAGCATCGTCACGATAATTATTGTGTACTTTGATTATTATCTCGTAACATATCCACTTGTGTAAAAATGTTCGTGTACGTGTTGGCAGAACGAGATTTATATGACACTGATGGCCGCCTATTGTCATTATATTTTGACCGACTATGTATACCGTCTATATTATACGTTCATATGTATATTTTTTAGCTCGTCACGGCTGTTTCGTTGGCTGAACTGTTACAAGGGAACCTTGCTACGTTCCGCAGTCTACGCAAGATATTATTATTATTATTATTATTATCATCATTATTATCATTATTATTATTATTATTATCGTTATCATCATCATTCTTACTACTATCGTTATTATATTGTGACACTTATTTAATGGTTGAATATTGATTATAAACGTTTTGGAGATTGCCGATGTTCCGTTGCATGGCCCAACCCGTGGAGTTCGAGCCGATCTTTTTTTTTTATTTCGGGAATTTTTTTATAAATCGATATACCTTGTTCTTAGGTTTTTTTCTTTTAGTTCGAATATGGTTAATGAGTTCTAAATGCTGTTCGTATATATATTTAAAAGAGTGCGGTTTATGGAAAGAGAACACGGTGCGAGGGATTTGCGATCGCTCGAATGAATTTAATCGAAGGGATCGAAGCAGCTAGGGAGTCTCTTTCTTTTTATTTTTGTCTTCGATATCGCGCTTTGTTCGCTTCGTTTTCAATTACTTATCGGCAGTACTCGTGCTCGGGGAAAAGTCGGTGATCTCTCATCCGTGAAATGGGCGATATCGGAGAGCGATGCGATTCCCGCTCGACACTCGAAATTAATGAGGTGCCGGGGCCGGCCCTCGAGCCACTTTGTCCCCGCGATCTCTCGCGCGCGCCTTTCCTCGCTCCTCGAATCACAAATTTTCGCGAGCACGAAAAGCCGAATCGCGATTTCGGCGGAATGTCAAAAATCTCGAAAATCTTCGCAATTTTAACCCTCAACCCCCCCGTTGATTCGTTTCGTCAAAAAGGCTCCAGCTTCACAGGCCACGATAAAGTATTATTATGTATACCTACGAGCATACATATATGTACGTATTTTTTTCCAAAAAATTTGAAAAAAATATGTACATGTATTCACTTTTCGTAAATATATATTTTAGGTTAGTACGAAATTGTGTATTATTATCATATTATAAATATTATGTATTAATGTAGCTAACGACTAATTCGTTTCGGTTGGTACATTCAGCTTCGAGCCTCGGTTATTATACAGGTTAATGGCCAGCGAACTCCCCGATTTTTCTACTCGAAACTAATGTACAATGTAGCGTCGAACAGAGCTGAATATTACGAAAGAAATCTTGGGACGACGAAGAAGCAGCGAATTTTTTTGGGGACGAACCGATTTTCTCGCGAATTTATTAATTATAGTGAGGGGAGAAAAGTGATGGGGAGCAAAAATTAGAGTGATGAGGAAATTTAAGAAAATAGTCCAGTGAAACTAACTTAATATAATTCAATTTTCGATATATATTTTTCCTTTAGATTTTCAAGGTGGAAGGATTTTTAATTTGTTTGAATTAATTATTTTACCTTTGTCAAGAATGTCTCTGAAACGGAGTATCCTACGATAAAAACGATTCAAAGCATTATTATTGTTCTTCTTTAAAATTTTTAAATATCATTATTGTTTATCGACTTGTATCCAAAATAGAATTCGAAAAATCGAAAATTGTGCACATAATTTTATTCAAAAATTCTCAAATATTCATGATTACTTTTTCTACTAAAATTCAAAATTTACAAAGTATTATTTACAAATTTTTATACACGATTTTACTCGTAACTTCTCAATTATTCATTTTCAAGGGAAAAAAAGTCGTGAAGCAAAAAATAATCATTTCAACGTGACTTTTTCTGTTCACGAAATGTATGCATAAAAACACAAATGCCAAGATGGCGTATACAAGCGTCCTTCTTTCACCCTGAAAATCTGGATCAAGCTTTTCAGAACTGGATTAAGCTTTCGAAGGTATATCAAAATATCTGCGAAAGAAAATGTACCTTTGGGATTTTTAACCAAAAAAAAAAAGAATATTTTAACCAGAGACTCGAAGAGGGCCAGCGAGAGGAGCGAGTCTCGAACTTTGTTAATAAGTATATTCGGGGCTATCGCACGATCTCATCCCTCGCAGTCTCTCCTTTTTCCTCGTTCCTTAATTTTTTCTCCCGACCTTTGCTGGCTCGGAGAATTCTTGCGCAATATTCGCCGCTCTTTCCTCGACTCTGTCTCTCGCGCGGTCTCGACGCGCGAGCACCGTCTTCGGACAAACGGAAGAAAGAAAGAAAGAAAAAAAAGGAGTTTCGAGAGTACGGGAGATGAGAGTTTAGAACTGAATGTACGAGACTGAACCCCAGGTGTTGAGCCCTGTGCGGAAACCAAATCAAGTCGACACTGTCACCTGGAACGTGACTCGCCGCGCGATTTATTATTCCGACGATATATATACATGTATGTTCATCAACTTCAAAATTATTTGCATACATTTATATATTAATCAATAAACAGACAATCTTCGTACCGGCAACAAAGATATCCTGCGAGAAACCGCGTGTGCGTGAGAGAGAAAGGGAGATTTTGAAAAAATGCCAAAAAAAGGGAAATAAAAACATTTTTTTTTTGGTATTTTTTACAGAGCTTTCTCGTCTGTCTCCGCTCTCGAAGATCCTCGATCCTTGTACACCCGGATCCTCCGCACGAGTCCCGAAGAGACACGTTCTCAAGATCCTTCCCGAGTATCGCGAAGACTCGAAACTGAAATTGACTCAAACGGGTCCGGCGGTCTCGGCCAATTTCGCTCGTTCGTCTGATTCTATCGATCGACAATTGGATATATTTTGTTGTACAAAATTTCTACGATATGTGCGATATGCGACGAGAATGAAAAAAAAAGAAGACAATTAACAACTTTTTATTGAAACAAGAAAGAAAAACGTCAACGAGTCGACGTGACCATTGTCAGTGTGTGTGCAGTGCGCTTCTGGTCGCTGCAGCTAAAATTTATTTATTTATTACTATTCGTATATTTGTGTGCTTACCGGAATTGCGTTGTGTGGAATCTTCAGTATTTGTGTATCGTACACACGTTGAAACATATGTATATTGGTTACTTTGAAAATTCATCGCTTTCAACACGACACGAGAGAAAAAAATTACGTTTTGTTTTTCATTTCAGCGACACTATAATTTTTTGACCTGTCAACTGACGATTACAATGAGTACTTACAAGTCCACGAGATATATTTCGTCCTACGAACATTGACAACACGAAACGTGATATTGAGTAACGCTCGCTTGAATTGCTTGACTCGCTTTTGTGCCTTGCCTTGCTGAAAACCACACATTGTCGTCCTGTGCATCTTTCGGACATAGAAGGACACTTCGAAGAAAGAAATACACTTTTCGTTCACTGACAAAAGACATAGAAGGGAATGGCAGTATTTTTGAACATTCACCTCGCAGAAAAAACGTCCAGCTGACATAAAAAAAAATATTTTGCTCTTATACAGTCCCTACAACAAATTGATTTTACATTTAGATGGATTTGAAATTTTTTGTAGTGTAGTTTGGAATACTATTCAATATTTTTCAACATTTTTAGTAATAGTTTTTCTAATTATTATAATATTATATTATATTAAATAATATTAAGATAGTAATTTTTTTATTTCAGAATCAGCATCAGCATCTTTGCCAAAAGGGCAAAAAAATTATGAATACTTGGTGTTCCAAATACCATTTTTTTAGGAAAAATTGAGAAACACTGTTATAAATATTTCAAGGTGTAATTATTGTATTTTTTAATCGTTTAGTGAATTGTTTTCCAATTTCACAAAAGATTAAAAAATATAGAATAATAGTGCCCAGTGACAGTTCAAGCTTATTTCCAAGAATAATCTCGACAACCAACATTGTCTAAATAAATAAATATAATTTTAACAAATTTTCCACAAAAAAACTTGGAATTATTCTTAGATCAAATTTATGACAGTCGAACTGTTTATCAAATTTTCCACAATTCATGGTGGTAGATTTTATCATAGAGTGACAATTAGTCCTGATTATTTGACAACTATAAATACATTTTTAAAGTAATACGAAAAACTAGATTTAAATAAAATACGTATATTTAGTCGTATAATAATCAAGCGGAGTCGTTGATATTTTGTACTAAAAACATTTACCGAACGTTTCTCTCGGTATTTTTTCTCAGTATATTTATTCATCTCAGTATATTCCGTGTGTTGCATTCGCGGCAATATATAAAGTAGCCACTCTCCACAATTTTGCAAATACCCGGAAAACCCCGTTGGAACAAGCTTGAATAATGAATTATTCAAAAATAATCGATCCCGGTGAGCATCGGAGCTTTTTTTCGTGAGAACAAAAAAGCGCGGAGCACGGGCGCGTATTTCTCGGAGTCAACACGTCGCGAGAGACGTTTCTGCCGGAGGAAGCGGGTGTATCGGTGCAAGGGGAGACTTCCTCTCGGGAGAATGAGCGAGGGGAGGAGGGAGGGAGGGAGGGAGAGAGAGAGAAGGGGAGAAAAAAAAAGAGAAAACAACGGGAAAGCAGGGAGGCTGGAAGAGTTCTGCGGAGCGCACACGAGTGAGGAACGAATCGATCTGTCTTTTCCCGTGCGAGTCCTCATACGTCGTTCCTCGAGAGCCTCGCCCGTGGACTCCTCGCGTTTCTCCGTCGTCATAGCTCTCAGCGACCCCTCGCTCGCCCGAATCCTCGTCATCTCCTTTTTCTTCGTCTCCGAAGGCCCCTCTCTCGCGTCCCGCCACATTTATCCCTTTTTACCACCAAACTTCTTCTCGTTATATTTCCTCCGGCTCGATTTTGCGAGAAAGAAAAAGAGAGAGAGAGCGTGCCCGCGTATTTATTGTCTCCTCGCAGACTGTGAAACAAGCGTTCAATCGGATCGTTGCCCTTTTTTTCGCCGCGGGCAAAAAAGAAACGACCGCGGGAGCAATAACTCGCGGAGAAAATAAAAGCGAAGGGGAAAATCGCTCCGGAGGCTCCTCTCGCGGCCCAGAAGTCGGAAGGAGCGAGGGGATAATGACAATTAACGAGGGGGGAGAGAGAGAGGCCGAGAATTTCTCTCTTTACGCAGAAGCGACAGTAAAAACAAGGCGAGCGGAGGAAAAAAAAAGAAAACAGGAGGAAACAGAAATATATGTTAGTGAGGGAAAAAGAGAGAGAGAGAGAGAGAGAGAGAATATTTGTGCGACGTAAATACCGGGATAATGTGAAAGCTTCCGTGAAGCTTTCCGGCGGTCCTTCGATGAGAAAGAACGGGAGTGAGGGCGCCTGACGAAGAAGGGTGGAAAACATCAGGGCCGCGGGGAGGAAAACGGAGCAAAACAGTTATAACTGAACGTTCAACCGATGGAAGGAAAGGGGGTTGAAAAATCGTCTCGGAGGAATCTCTCGATTTCTCCACTTTTTTTCACGCCCTCTCGTTTTCGTGCATTTTTTTCCAGCATACTTGAGGAAAAAAAAAACTTTTTTCTGTGTACGTATAAAAAAGAAAACACGAGCTCGTGCACGCGAATTCTTTTTCAAAACTTCGCACCTTCTCGTGACGCCTTCTCTCGAAAATTTCTCCTCTCGGGAAAGAGAGCACAATGGTTTTCTGCTTCGGAACCGCTGAAAAAAGGCGAGAAGAAACACCTGACGGTTGGAAGGAGGGAAACTGGAAATTCCGTTTGAGAAAGCTCGAACAAAAAATTGAAAAATCGACTCCGCGACGGAAAAGGTTTATTCCCCAGTGAATAATTATGGAAAAAATGCATGAGAAATAATTTGTTTTATATCTTGAGAATCGAGTTAAAATATCTAGTACAGCCTATCTTAAAAGTCAATTTTGTCAATAAAATTTTGGACTCAAGATCCTTAAAGGGGTCGTGCTGGTATTCTGTAATTAATATTAACTTAAATGAAACATTCCTGACTGATATTTATATAAATATTCTATATGTTATTAATTCTTAAATATTTTCAATTAATAAAGTGCATATAAATATTTCGTTGAAAATATTGGTCAATTGACTTCGTCGTCGTCATTTCAGGTTGTGAATTTTGTGAAGTTAAGCATGTACGTTGCTATTTCAATTGCATTTTTTACGATTCCACGTGCATCCTTGATATTTAAATAAAAAATCCAATCGTCAATTATTTTTGAAATTCCATTGAAGAAATATGTTAAGCATTTCACCATAATACCCCATATTAAAATTGTGTATTTTAAAATTAAATAACTCATTTACCAGCTCGATGACCTAAGTATGAATATTTTTTCTTGGTGTACATTTTCATTCAGCAAATCTTTTGTAAGATTTGTGCCTATATGATAACACATCAGCAGATATCAGCACAACTTTCATGAAGATTTAAACTTTGTCAACAATAGCTCAAAATAATAGTTTCCCATAATTTTTTAATTTTCATATAATAATTCTTATCCAACTCTTAGCTTGTATCTCAAAAGTCATCTAGGGCATCGTTATAGTTCGTATCTTACAGCTAAGGTCAAAAAAATAAGAAAGTATATTATATAAAAATAAATAAAAATATAAAACACGATACTTTTGCCATAAATATAAATTCTCCACGAAGCAGTGAATCCCTTCGAAGATTAGTCAGCAATTTCGAACCCGTATTCTAGGTACACATTCGAGAATTCTTATGCAATTCGTGAGAAAGATGAAAAACGATACAACCACCTCGAAGAATAATTGAAGAAAAAAAGCCGGAGGGAGAGTCGCCTCGAATTTCGACGAATGAAATATAGGCGGAAGATCTCACGTACAGCGGGGACTCGGTGGATGTACGCGATACGATAATAAAGTCAGGACAAGAGAGAGAGAGAGAGAGAGAGAGAGGGAGGGAGAAAAGGAGAAAAAAAAGAGAGAATAAGAACGAGGTTGGGCTGGCAGCGCCACGTTCCGGTTTCTCTTGCGAGTCTCTCTCTCTCGCAGCGTGTGCGAGGGGTGTCTCGCTCGCGCACCGGCGAGATGGGGCAAGCTGGGACGCCCGAGAGCACGTTAAAGACATGGCAGAGGGCCGCAGTGCGCCTGGAGACTCGCCAAACGGGCCAACCGTCCCGGCAAGCCGGATCATGCCTCGAGTAAGAGAAAGAGAAGAAGATATAAAACGTAACCGCGCCCGCGGAACTCCCGGGCTTCCTGGAGCCCGGGGTGCTCTCTCTCTCTCTCTCTCTCTCTCCCCCTTTCCGAGCTTCTTTGTCTCGCCGGTCGCGTCCCGGGGGTGGAGAATTATCGCGCGGACGCTTCCCCCGGCCCCGACGGTCGAGACGGTCACTCTCGAGAGTGTGTCACCCCCGGCGACCGCGACGAGGACTCTCCAACGAACGTCTCTCCTCGACGATTACCCCCGAAAAACTTAATTTCTGCGCTCGCGCGTGTTTTTCTTCGAGTCTGAGTGGCCTGGGAGAATTTTCGGAGGGCTCGGGCAATCTCGCGGAGGAGCTTCGATCCTGTCTCGCCTCCGAACTTCGCGTCTCGCTCTCTCGCGGCCGTCAGACGAGAGCACGCGAGCGCCCGGGAAGGCCGAATCGCTCTTCGGAGCTTTCGAAACAGCAACAAACCGAACCACCGCCGGAGAGCCAATCTTCTAACTTCCGGTCACGAGAGAATCCACGCGATAACGTACAACTTGGCTTCGCTACTCGCTGCTTTCCGCAAGGATCACTCGCTTTCTCTCTTTCTCTGTGTCTCACCCCCTCGAAAAAGCTCCCCTGTGTGTTCCTCTCTTCATCTCCCAAGACTCGCCATTACAGCCGTTACTTCGCTCGAGCACACGTGCAGCGTCGTTTGATTACCGCGCCTCCTATTTACAACTCTGCGGGGCAGTTAAAAACTTTCCCAGCTCTCGAGTTTTCCGGAATTTCTCGAGCTCGAACGAGTCCCCATTTATTCCCCCGGTTGTTGCACAAACGACAATGGCTGGAGGGTAAAAAAAAGCTCGTCCGGGCTTATATATCCGAGGGTGGAAAAAGAACGCCGCCCGGATGCGGAAAATCGGAAAGACGATGAAATTGATAGCGCCGGAGTGACGAAGACGAGAACGGGGGCGTTTCGAGAACGAGGGAGAAAATTTCGCCAAGTAGCAGCCCGTTACTTGCAGCCGGGGGCTCAAGTGGTTATACGAGAGCTTTTCGTGTAAGCTCCAAATTCGTTGTGCACCGTCGGGAAAAATTTTTCCACCCCCGATCGCGTTTTTGGGAGTTTCGATCTTTCTCTCTCTCTTGTTCTCTCACGAGTGACCGGAAGTCCTCGATATACGGCACGTGCACACTCGTCTGGACTCCGAAATCGGGCGCACTCGCGCCCCGGAACATAACCGAGAGAAAAATCCCAGGGAGTACATATATTATTCGTCCGCAGCGTGCACACGTTGGAGAGGAGAAGACGGAGAAATTCCGGAAGAATTTTATGTCCGAAGGACTCGAGAGGCTCTCGGGAGCGGCGAAGGAGGCCGCGAGGGAGAGACCGCCCCGAATATAAGGATATTCAGCGGCGGGATTTCAAATATATTCCTCCGGAAACACCAAATTTATTCCGCGAGACACACCGTATTTATTTTTCAGGGAAATTGTTTGCCCGGCTGCTCGGGGCATGAGACGCGTTAAAAATAGAACGGAAGAAAATTCCGGGCTCGAGAGACACACTTCTTCTTCTTCGAGGACGTCCTCGTCTCCTCATCGCGGCTTGTACCAACGACCGATAACGATGATAATACCGACGATAACGATTATAATGAAAGAAGCGGGAGAGCCGTCTCTCGGTCGCTTCTAAATTAGCACACACTTCCATAATTCTAATGGCTTCTCCTCCGAGCGGCAAAGTTTCAATTGCCCCGGACCGCGGCGGGGAGCGCCGAGACAATTCCGAGGGAACGAACGAATAACGATGTTCCTCTCCCTTTTCTATCATATCTCTTGACTCGCTCTCTCTCTCTCGCTCGCTCGCTCGCTCGCTCTCTTGACGCAATTTCGCGACGTCCCGACGCCACGGGCTATTCGAGCGAAACGTTATCTTCGAAGATTTCGCAGCGTCGCGCGCGCTCTCTCGCTCGACGCGATCTGCTTCCTCGATTCTCCGACTCGGCATGAAATTTCGCTCGAAACTCCCGAACTACGCCGCCAACAAAGGGACTGCGATAATTGCTTAATTTCTTAATTGTTGTTGCGTAATTACGCCGCGCGCAATTACGATGGAATTGCGACAATCGCGGCTAGATGTACGACGAGTGCTCGTCGACGAGCGAGCTCTTCTTTTACCCGATCGACGCCTCCGCTATTCGCGAATGTTATGCACACACACCCCTATCCGTCCTCGCTAAATTATTCCCATCAGCGGGATAAACTTTGCCAAATTGCGAACTTATTCTCCCGTTTTCCAAGTTTGGAATTCTGAGCGGATATATATATTTCAAATTTACGGAGTGAAAGATTGTAATATCATTTTTTTTTTAACTTTTTGTAGAATTTTTCGCTCCGCGAATAAAAATTGGAATGTTTATTTTTAAGAACAAAATATACATATTTGATCCAGTAATAAATTGAAAAAAATATAAAAGTATTATTAGATGGACATTTTTGTTGCAAAGTTTAGAAAGCTATGAAATTAAAATAAATAAATTTAAAAAATTTGTGTAGGTAATCTACCGTTAATGATAAATTTCATTTCGTCAAATCGAAATTTTTCCAATACGAATCCATATACTGTCATTTGAAAATATGAAACGAATATATTTTATCGCTTCTAAGATAATAATTATCGAGATATATTAAAAATAAACTTGATCAATTAAAAATCATAATAAAAATAATTTAATTAATTTAATTTAAGTAAGAAATCCAATTTTTAACTTTGTCACAATTGATATTTTATTCACGCGTATGTTGATTTAAACAACGAAGGATTTTTAATACCAGAACGTGTTAATTATGTTAATGATGTTGATTAGAGACACTAATTCAAGACAGCATGTTTAACGACGTCAGAACTATCCAGAAGAAATGCATATATTGAATAGAACTCTCTAATCCTATTTTTACACTATATTATAATGTTTAAAAGAAAATTGACGTGATATTTCGAAAAAAAAATTGAAACTTTGCCTAATGTACATCTCTGAAAAATATCTTCGGATGTTCCTGAAATATTCTACATATTCGGTGTCTCCGCTAGCAAATTTATTCCCAGGGGGATAAACTTTATGAAATTGCGAACTAATTCTCCCATTTCCGGAACAAGGAATCTTAATGGAAATTTTTCTCGATGCTTACGCTCAGTTTTGATGAAACTCGGAGAAGGAGAGATAAGTGGAGAATAAGGAAGGAGAGGAAGAAGAGACCGAGAGAGAGAGAGAGAGAGAGAGAGGAAGCGAGAGAAGAACCGAATGAAAACTGCAGGTGACAGCATTGTCTCTCAACCAGAGTGATTTCGGGGATAAAGAACTTTGACGTCCTTTATTCCTCAGATCCATTATCCTTGAGGGGATAAAATTTTCGAAGCGGGGAAGAGAGACGAGATAACGTAAAAAAACCATGGATCGAGGAAGAACTGTCTGGCCGAGCTTTTCACCGAAATATACAATTTTTTCCTCCGCGTCTCATCGCGATAAATATTTATGAAAATTGGGACGAATTCGTTGCAAATTAGCTCGGAACGTCATTTAGAGCGGGAGCGACAGTGGAATTACACGGGACCGGAAGCAACAGCAGCGATTTCGAATTCAAGCCCGACACCCCGGATGAATTCTAATTATATATTTTTCGTCATATTTCACACTATCCGCAGCGGCGTCGTAATTTCGACGCTCTCGAAAAAGCATCGGCCGGAGATGAATCTTCGGGAAAATCCTTCTTTGATCGGGTCAGCCATCAGAAATGACAGTCCAATTCCGGCAGCGAATAAAAATCAAAATAAATAAATAAGAAGCAGGTATACGAGAATATATCTTTTGACGATTTAATTTTCAGACGATAGATGATAAGGATTAAATTGTATCTAGGATAATGCCGACTGGGAAAAAGAAAAAAAATAATGAAAAAGGAAGAACGGCGCGGTTCTGACGGTGACGGAAAATTCGCTTTGCCGGAAATGCCATTCCCGGTGGAACGTATCGAGTCAACGTGGGATTTGCGTCTGTTCGTGCAAGTTTCTTGACCTCTCGGTGCGAGAGAAGAGAAGAAATCTCCGTCCCGAGATAAAACGGGGAGCGAATACAGAGCGGGAGCAGGAAGAGAACAAAGCGGCTCGAAACGATTTACGTCACATCGAGATGACAGGAGTAATTCGATTTGTATTGCGTGCTGTTCTCCTTCATCCGGCAAGAAATAAGAGTTTTCATTGGGGACGAGGGGAAAGGGGGGGGGGGCCGGGCGAGCGATATAAAGAAGAATAGAGAAAAATGAAAGGGAGAGAGAAATAGAGGCGCGAATGGGAGAAAAAAAGGATGAGAGCTGTGGGGAAAAAAGGAAAATCGGATGCTGCGTAGATCGCTCTCACAAAAGTCTGTGCATGCAGTCCCATTTCTCGCTCTCGTCTCTATCCGGTCTCTCGTTCTTTCTTCGCTGAAAACTTGCGTTCGTCTCTTTCCCTCTCCCCTTTTTTTCGCTCTCTTTCTTTATATACGAGAACTTGAGATAAAAAGAGCTTCACCACGAGCTTCCATTAAGCTTCATCCGACTCCACCGTTGACCTATTAAGGAATACGGGCGAGTGCGAATGAGAGAGAAATAAAAAATAAAAAATAAAAATAAAAAGCAGTTCTCTCGAACGAGAGAATCCAGCCTTTCTCCTGGCTCATCTCGGCTACTGGCCACTCGGAGACGAAAAAGCTATCTCTCTCTTTCTCTCTCTCTCTCTCTCTCTCTTGTGATATATGGGAAAAAAGAGGCTCTGACGTTTCAGCGAGAAAACCAATTACGCAAAAACTGCAACCTGCGATCGCTCTCGACGAGAATTTTCTCCGAGGCGAGTTTTAAAAACACTGCCAAATGTTTCTTCATTAACGTTCCGTTCGGTGAGTTCATTAATTATGGGAATTTGGCTTAACGCGGATAATTAACTTTTGCGACTGTCGTGGGAAAAAGAGAATGTTTGATGACGAATCTAAATTTGGGTCGAGGAAATTATTTTGATCCTTGGATACGGAGTCGGGCTCCGGTCGATGCACAGAACGAACAATTATATGAGCTCTCCTGGTAGAGATGATATACACTTTTATTATCACCGGTGTGTTGCATTTCGTGATAATATTTTTCGTTGGCCAAAATACGTCGCATGCCGACCCACGACTATATATCGAACACGAGATCTATAGTTACGAATGCACGAGTAGACAAACACAAATTGCATGATGCATGAACAGATTATTTATTTATTTATTTTCGTTCCGATAACTTTGATAAATACAAATATACCTCAGATATAACGATCCACACCTTTTTTCTCAATCCTTGATTCGTGCGAACACTCTACATCATTCGAATCCTCATTTTATTCTTCCCGATTTTTACTGTGACATTGATATTTTTATTTCGTTTCCAAAAGGTCTGCCAATTTTGGCCAAATTTCGATAAATAAATAAGAATGGACTACATTTTTATTTCTATTTCATTAAATTTCGTGCAGGCTCGATTGATCTTTTAATTTTCTTTCAACGAATTCATACGACAATTCGTCCCGATTTTTCAGCTCTGGCAAGATGGTCGATCGATTTTTATCATTTTTTCGTCAGAACATTCGAATGATGTGCAATGAATTTTTTGGTAACGATCGAAAGCAGTTTTTACGAGAAGATTCAATGAGTAATCAAAAAATCAGCCATCTCGTTATTGCTGAACGAAATAAAAACGAGATTCAGACATGTATACGCATAATTATTTATCGATCACGAACGATGCGTTGAAAGAAAAAAAAAAGTAATTTCGAAAAATAAATGTTTCATCTGTAAAGTAAAATTACTAAAAAAATCTTCACCAAATTAAAAACAATTTCTTACAAAGTGCAGAAAAATTCTTTGAGCGCATTTCGTCCGCATCGAAATTCTTTCTGCGACGTGTGCTCTGAAATAACTGTCACTAATAAAAAAAAAACAAACTTTTATTTGTTTTCTTGCGAAAAAATGTAGGACTTCACGCTGGATTTTTACTTTCGGCAATTCTGGACGGATCCACGACTGGCGTTTAAGCCAAGAACGGGGGTCGAGACATTGAGCGTCGGCTCGGAGTTTATTAAAAATATTTGGGTACCGGACACGTTCTTCGTAAACGAGAAACAGTCGTACTTTCACATCGCCACCACCAGCAACGAGTTCATACGTATTAATCATTCGGGCAGTATCACGCGAAGCATACGGTGAGTTTACTTTCATCCCTTATATTTTCCTCTGTGACTATTCATTATTTGTCGACACGGTATTCAAAGATATACCTTTGACTTGTCAAGGAAGTTCTATCTCATCCTATCATTGACACAGGACAGTTTAAAAGATTAATTTATCGAAATAGAACTTCTAAAAATGAGTTTCACTGAATAATATAGTAATATAAGTTTGAAAATTAAAAAGTAAAATGTCATAAAATTTCAGTTTGTAAACTTCGTTTTGCATGTTTTACATGATATCAAAGATATTAAATGTTTCATAGATTCGTCTACGAAGTTAAATTGTCAAAAGGTTTGATTCAAAGTTTCCACAAAATTTTTTTTTATTCTGTACAAGCAATTTATTTGGAAGTGCAATTATATTGTACTAGGTATATCGAATTGACAAATACACTGTTTTAAAAACAGCATTTATTCGTATAAAATTTTATTCGTGTAGGCTTCATTCGAGTACCTGGAAAGTCAACGATTATTCATAGAATAATTATTCATAAAATCCCTGTTAATTTTAATTTAATTATGAAACGCAGAAAATAGAAGCAGAGAGCGATACAAATTTTAAAAAAGCAGAAGGAAAAAGTTCATTAAAAAAAAAAAGTAACGAAATATTTGCTAGTCAGTGCGGTATTTTCACGGCATAACGTTATACCGGAGCCAGTTCGAGAAATCAAGCCCTCGAGAGAATATTTCGGTATTAAAGCTCCGGCTATATTCAGAAGCCATGCATATCTAAACTTGTGTACCAGTTGCTCGGATCTTCTCTCTATTTCCCGTGTGTCCCGTCGACCAATCCGAATCGCTACCCATTCTCGCCCCTATTTTCCTTCTCAAAACTCACCGAACTATATCTCACCACTTTTTTTCTACAGCCCCGACTGTTAATTGTAATAATTAATAATTTTACGAAAATTTTTCACCGATGTAAAATCAATTGAAACTGTACCATTTGTCATATTATTTTGACAGCCATATAATATTAAAAGATACATTTCGACAGTTTTCACAAAAAAAACAATGTATGCATGGTCGAGTCAAAAATGTACATTTTTATAAACAAGGAGAAACGCAGCTGCTTTTTCCTTTTCGACATGTTTAAATTGATATTTTGCTATTCTTCTAGACGCATATTTCATACAACCTCGCATAATTCGATGAATTGATTATAGGCTTCATGTATATTTTCAAATAGGATATTTAATAGGAAATTTCCCGTAGATAACGAAAATGCTACTTATTCGGGGCGAAATTCAAGAATTCATAGTGAAAAATTGAAAAAACTGACTTTTCGATCACTTTTTTCAATTTTTCAATATGAATTATTGGATTACGCTTCGTATAATTCTCATTTTCGTTATCTACAGGAAATTTCCGATCGAATAGGCTCTTAAAATTGATAAAAAAAAATGTCAAAAAATTTGGTGGGTCATACTGGGTCTCGTGGACCCATGAAAATTTCAACTAGCGATAACTTTCCTTTCTGTTCACCAAATCAACTTTATTATGGGGGATTCTTAAAGATTTTTGCAAAACGAAGCGAATGGCGCAAGAATCACGTTAATTCATCAAT